>JAKELG010000070.1:0-226894 GCA_021527035.1 Lactarius vividus | reverse complement strand
TGCCGTTCCTTTGATATGGTGAATCTCGATGTCATACTCAGAGAGTTCTAGTACTTCCCGGGCTACTCGGCGGCTTATCTTTTGCGGGGAGCGCCAGTATTGGAGGTTCATGTGATCTGAGAACACTTTGATCTTGTGCGGGGATCCTGCTAGGTAATGTCGCCAGTTCCTTAGTGCTTTGACGATTGCTAGCAATTCTAGGTCGTAGATGTCGTAGTTTCTTTCTGCTGCGCTAAGGGTGTTGGAGTAGTAGGCTATAGGGTGTCTTTTGCCGTCTTCTTTTCGTTGGAGTAGTACTGCTCCTATTGCGAATCCTGAAGCGTCTACCTCTAGTTCGAACTGGTCTTTAAGTTCCGCGTGTGCTAGTACCGGTTCTTCCGTGACAAGTTTCTTGATTTTGTCGAACGCTTCTTGTTCCGCGGTAGTCCATGTCCATTCGGTGTCTTTGCGTGTGAGTTTGTTGAGGGGTCGTGCATGTGTGGCAAAATTTCGAATGAAAGCGCGGTAGAAGTTGCAGAAACCTAGGAACGATCGCACCTGTTTGACGTTTTTGGGGGTCGGCCAATCCTTGATGCCGGAAATTTTGACGGGGTCCATGCGTGTCACCCCCTTTTCAATGATTACCCCCAGGTAATCGATGCTAGGGGCGTGGAAGATGCACTTTTCCGGTTTGAGGAATAAGTCGTTTTCTTCTAAGAGGTCCAGTATGTCGTGTACCGCGTCGATGTGTGCCTGTTCCGTTGATCGAGTTGCTATGCCTATGTCATCCATGTATACCCTGATGATCGTCCCCTTTGTCTCGTGATACGCGATAAGATCTTTGCAGATCTCGTTCATCATGGTTTGGAAGGTCGCCGGGGAATTAGTCAGTCCGAAGAACATTACCGTTGGTTCGAAGAGTCCGTATTTCGTTTTGAACGCCGCTTTTTCCTGGTCCCCTTCCTTGATCCTTACGTTGTTGTATCCCCAGCGGATATCCAATTTAGTGAATATGAATGCTCCGCTTAGGTCGGCAATGAGTTCTGGGATGAGTGGGAGAGGATATTGGTTGCGTATGGTCCAGTTGTTGATGTTCCGGTAGTCCTGTACGGGGCGTAGTTTTCCGTCCTTCTTTTTGATGAAGAAGAATGATGATGCGTACGGGGATTTCGAGGGTCTGATGTACCCTTTTGCCAGTTGTTCGTCAATCCATTCTTTAAGTGCCGCGTCCTCTGCTTGGCTCATGGGGTAGACCTTGCAGTCGATGGTGTCTGGTGCGTTTGGCTTGAAATCGATTGCGTGATCCCATGGTTTCGACAATGGGAATCGGTTCGATTCTTCTTCGCTGAAGATCTTGACGTGCCTTTGATATTCTTCCGGTACCGTTTTTGCTTCCGTATATTGCTTTGCCTCGATTGCCATTTCCGTTGACATTGTTGCACGTAGACGAGTCTCTTCGAGGTCGCATTCCCTGCTGAGTTGTGCCTCGATTTTCTGTTTGTTGGGCATTAACAGTTTTTCGAGTACGAGCCTGGCGATCACGGGATCTATCCGAGGTTTTGTGGGATTGGTGGTGCGGAGGACGACTGGGTACTCAGCTTCGTTTAGGGTGGCCGTGGCCCATTGGATGTTGGGTTGGAATGTTGCCAACCATGGGTAACCGAGTATGATGTCTTCTCCTCCTACGTCGGTGACCAGGAATCGCATTTCCTTTTTGACTCCTTTGGTTTGTACTTCCAGATCCACGCAGTGGGTGATCTTACCCCCTTTGTTGTGCGTGCCGTCAATGTTCCAGATCTTTCGATGACGGTCTAGTTCTTTGAGGCCTAGCCTCATTCGTTTGACAAACTCCGGATGTATGAAGTTGTTAGTGGCTCCGGAATCCACTAGTGCTCGTTTGTCGGCCATGGCGTAACTTGCGCGCAATGAAACTGGAACATGCATAGATTGATAGCGCGTTATGAACACAGAATTACACCGTAATGCCCTCACCCAGGCCGTCGGGTTTAGGCGCTTTGAAAATCCTCTCGCCCCAACAAGTCCCGAACTACCAGGTCCCTGGCCTCGTCGTCGAGATTTCGAACTCCGTTTATCCAGCTGGTCGCCCGTTCTTGTGGCGTATCAGTGGTGGCGCGGGCGCCGCGGCTACTGCCGCCGTCATCCTCAAACTGGATTAGGGGTTCTTCAGCTACGCTTTGAACTTCTTCTATGAATGCCCCGCGTCCTTGGCGCGGTTGCCAGTTCGCGTTGTTGCGCGGGCGGTGGGGCTGTCGACAGTCGCGTTGGAAGTGGCCTGCTTTGCCACAGTTGTAGCAAAGAAGGTTCTTCTTGTCGATGATTCCTTGGTTCGGTCGTCCTCCTTGTTGAGTGTACGGGGGTTTGGCGTAGTCGATTTCTTCGGAACCTGCTAGTCGAGCGCGGACTCTGCCTGGCGTGGTGTCCATGGCGTCCGGGTGATTCCGGAATGCCTGCCATCCTTGGCGTGGCTGCTGGGGACGATTTGGAGCGTTGAAAGTTCTGAGAGAGGTATTGCCCGGCTTACTGGGTCCCGGGGGTTTACGTCCCCCCAAACGCGTCTGGAGATGCATCCACTTGCGCTGCTGTTCTAGCGCGGCTACCTTCCATTGTGCGTATGTGTTCGGGCTGTGGAAGTTGTAGGCGTTCTTGTATAATTCCACCGGGAGTCCGCTGGTGAATTTATCCAGGACGAGCGAGTCATCGAAACGGTATCCCGCTTCTCGGACCGCTTTTTCGAACTTGGCGACGTATGAGTCGATATCTTGTCCTTCCATGCGGAAGCCTTTCTGGAGCTCTTGTTGCGCCCTTTCCCTTTCGAGAGTATCGGCGAACGTGTTGCGGAAGCCGAGTTCGATGGCTTCCCAGATCCATTTGTCGTATGGGCCGTGTTTGGCTTTATAGGCTTTGACCCATTTGGTGGTGGATAGGACCCATTCGTTGACGTGCTCCCCTTGGATGTAGGTGAGGAAGATCAGTGCTTTGCGATAGGGAAGAGTGAACGCAGGGTTGTCGTAGTTGGTCTCCACGAATAGTTCCCATTGAGTAAGGAATTGTTGGACTTTGGTGCGGTCGCCCGTAAAAACGAGCGGTTCTTTACCCATGAATTTCTCGGGTTTAGTTCCGCTGGAGACGTTAGGTCCTGTGAACAGGGGTCCTCCTGGGTCTCCTCCTCCGTCATCTCCTCCTCCTCCTCCTCCACCCCCATGCCCTCCGGGCGGTGGTCCTTCTCCGCGACTTATGCGTGCGGGTTCCTGAAATGTGGCGGGTTGTTCGGTGATGGTAGTGGTCATGTCTGTGGGGATAGACTCAGCTAATAATCCCAACTGTGCCTCTTCTTCTTCGGCTTGCGCTTCGAGGATTCGAATTTCCTCAGGGTTGCTTCCCAATGAGGGGGATGGTGCGGGTGTCTTGGGAGTGGGGGAGCGAACTGGTTCTTCCTCTTGTCCGTCTATAGGGCTCCACTGGTCTCTAGTGGTGACTTCGCTTTGTAGTATGTCGAGTTTGAGGCTCGATCCGGCTGGTCGGACGACTTGTAGTTTGTAGTGGAGTGCGTCCCACTTGAGTTCTGTCCAACAGGTATGTTCGAAGTTGAATTCTACCGGGATGAGTCCGGTTTTGCCGTCCTTGTAAGTATAAAGGACTACGTAGCCTGGGTCTCCTTGTTCTGTTTGCCAAAAGGCTTCTTTGAGGTATTGTTTAGGGACGTTACGTTCCCCTCTTCTATCGATGTGATACGGTCGGAATGGAATCCAAAGGTCGCGGGTTGTTACTGCGGAAGCCACGTTGAAGGATCTTGGTCTTAATGTAACGTCTACCACGGACGTTGGCCTGACTTAGGCGCTGTTGTGACGTGGGTTCCCTCGGGGGTGAAACCTGTAGAATCTCTATACGTATAGAGAGTCTCTTCGATGGGGATGCCTGGCGGAGGACCGGGGACTTTGCGAATGTATTCCCAGTCAAGGTTGTCGACAATGTAATAGCAGTGAGTTGGACGCGCAGTGCGGGAGTTGAGATATTCGAAGACGAGATGACACGTGGTACCGGGTGGATAAGTCACGGTCGGTTGATCTACCATTCACGAGGAAAGATGGAGATAGAGTCACGGGGATCCCTCTTGGTCTTAAAGGGATATGCCGGAGCTAGTTCACTTAGGGACGCTACAAGTCCCTAGCACAGAAGACGAGTGAAGAGTGGTAATTGAAGAAGACCAAGATAGGGATCCTGGTCCGTACTACTACAAGCTTAAATACAAGTAAGGGAGCTAGTTCCAGCTCCGCTCGAACTCGTAAGTAACCAATAGCGTAAGTAGCGTATCCTAATAACAGGATGCGCAGTTGTCATCGTAATACAGAACACGTACAACAATGGGGAACATCAGTCAGCAAACCTAAGCACGATCACGTACAACAATAGAACGTATCAGTCATCCAAACACGAGGCGATATGATCCGAAGTCCATGACACATTACATCTGACATACCGAGTCATCGCGAATACGTCAGAGTCCACGACCGGTCCGGGCAGTCCGAGAACAGAACGTAACAGGTAGGCCGTACTGATGTTCTGTTCGACTTTCAGGATCCTGGTGATTTCTCGGAATATCTTCGCGGTAAAGCGTGGGTCGCAATCGGATATGATCTTCGCCGGGAGGCCGTAATGCGGTAGGATTCGATCTAGATATAGTTTGGCAACTCCCAATGCGTCGATGCTTTCGTTGCATGGGATGAAGATACTGCATTTGGTACATCCTTGATCTGTGACGGTTAAGATGGTGTCGTAGCCTTTCGATTTTGGCAACTTGGTTATGAAGTCCATCGCGATTACCTGGAAGGGCAGGCGCGGTTCTTCGTGTGTTATGGGGTACGTCGGGACTTTGACCCTCCCGGGGATGTTCTTATTTGCTTGGCAAGACAGACATCCCTTAATGTACTCGGTTACGTCTTCCTTCATTCCGGGCCACCAGTAATGTCGTTGTATGGCGGTTACTGTCTTCGTGATTCCTGCGTGTCCCGCGGTGGGTAGGTCGTGGAATGATGAAATCACCCCCCTCCTAAGGTCGACATCGTCCACGATGACTAGTCGGGAATCGCGGAAGAACAGACCGTCGTCCTGCACGAGATTGAAGTCTGTCGCCGTCCGGGCGAGCTCGTCTCCACGTGATATCTGTGCGGCGCGAAGGCGGTCATCCAGGGTGGTTATAGTGATCGCGGTGATGAAGAGGGACGGCGGTAATACGAGGACTTCTGTGTTATCAGAGGAATCGTCTGAGTCGAAACCCGGGTGTCTGGACAATGGATCTGCTTGCAGGAGATGGCCGGGACGATGTACTAATCTCAGGTTGTAGTCTGCTAGCGTATTCACGAGGCGTGCGACTCGTCTGCTGATCTTCTGGGGGTGTCGATAGTAAAGTAAGTTTGCGTGGTCTATGTAGACCGTGACGGGAAATGGCCCCCCGACCAGTAGGTGTCGCCAGTGTTCGAGGCCCCGGATGAGGGCCAAGAACTCTCTATCGTAAATATCATAATTTCGCTCTGCCTCCGAGAAGGTCTGTGATAGGTAGCCAACAACCTGTGGCTTATTCCGGCCGTCGCGTTGCGTCAATATTGCGCCACTGGCGTAGGCCGAGGCGTCCGTCTGCAGTTCAAACGGAACTTTTAAATCCGGCTGTTTCAACGCCGGCCTGCTTGTAGCGATATCCAATAGCCTCGTTAATGCCTTCGTGTGTTCCGGTGTCCATATGAATGGAGTATCTTTCTTTAGGAGGTTATTCAGCGGTCGTGCTATGCTGGCGAAATCTCGGATGAAAGGCCGTTGGTAGTTCAAGACCCCTAGCGTCGACCGTACCTGTCTTACGGTCGAGAGCTCTCGCGGCCAGTCCCGTAATCCTGAGACCTTATCATCCCCCATCCGTATAACGCCTTGTTTGATGGTCATTCCGAGATAATCGATCTCCCGGACTTCGAACGCGCATTTGTTCAGTTTTAGAAAGTAACTTTCCATTTGGAAGGTGGTTAACACCGCTTTGACTATTTCTCGGTGTCTGGCCAGGTCGTCTTCGGTGGCAATGAGTACATCATCCATATAGACATAAAGTTCTCCAGGGTATCGATCGAGTAGCGTCCTGAGCATATGATTCATTGCTCTGCAGAAGGTGGCCGGGGAATTCGTCAGACCGAAGAACATCACCATGGGCTCGAACAGCCCTAGTGGCGTTTTGAACGCCGCTTTCCACTGGTCGCCTTCTTTAATCCTGATATTGTTGTAGCCCCATCGTATATCAAATTTTGTGAAGAGACTCTTATTGCCCAAAGACGTGAGAATGCTTTCGATCAGTGGGAGGGGATATTCATCGCGGACCGTCCATTCGTTTAACGCTTTGTAATCTTGAACCGGCCTTAACTTTCCGTCTTTCTTTTTGATGAAGAAGATCGGCGAGGCATAGGGGGACTTTGACTCGCGTATATACCCCTTTCTTAGGTGCTCGGTCAAGAAAAGGCGCAGATGCTCTAATTCGGTGCCGTTCATAGGATACAGTTTGGTTTTTAGGCTAGTAGGGGCCCCTTCCTTTAACGTAATGGCGTGGTCATCCTCCCGTTCTGGTGGGAATCTCTGTGCGGCTTCCTCCGAGAATACCACCGCGTGGTCCGAATATGCGGCCGGGAGCGTTACCTCGTCGTTGGCTCCACTTCCTGCGGCAATGGCCATCTTCTGCGCGATCGTCTCGTCGATATGGACCCCTCCCTGCCTCAAGGCAAAAGGTCCTCCTTCGTATGTTCGTTTCTCCCAGTCGATGATAGGTTTCGCGAGTTCGAACCATGGCAATCCCAGAATTGCACGGCACGTTCCGAGGTTCGTGACGTAGAATGTGAGGAGCTGCTCTCTTCCACCGTCCTTTAGTACGAGTTGACATTGTTTGCTTAACGACCCGTTGGCATTGACTGTCCCATCAGCATTTCGGACACTGATTTGTTCTATGGGGGTCGTGACAAACCCGAAGAGGTGGACGGCTGTAGTGTCGATGAAATTCCCGGACGCTCCCGTATCTAGCAGAATGCTGAGCCTCTGGTTGGTCCCCAGCACATCAGCGGTGAACGTTAGTGAGTTGTCCCTGATGCTCTGCAGGGCATTGATTTCTTCCACGTCGTCAGCAGTGGTATCGAGGAGGAGCGTGGAGATGAGACTGTGTCGCTCCGTTGATCCGAGCTGGAGTAGCATGCTCCGCGCGTCGTCGACTGTCGGGTTTTTCGTCTGTTCGGTTTTTGCTTCCCCCGTGCTGACATTGTTGACTTTCTGAGTTTGGGGTTTCTTCGGGCATTTGTTCGACAGGTGACCTTGCGCCATGCAACGGAAGCAGCGTCCCTCGCGCTGGCACTTCTCTTTCTCCTCCTGCGTACGCTTTCGCTGCCAAGCTGGTTTTCCATCGTTGGTCTGTACATTGTCGACGTCCATGGGGACCACTTGATTGTTGTTCGTCGTCCTAGTAGTCTTTGTTGTCTGCGTAGGCCCCGTAGGAGGGATACTTTTTCCCCCGTTAATCTGCGCAATTGCGTTCGTGATAGTCCGGAAACGCTGGGATTCCTCCCTCACGGCCTCTTCCCACTCCTTCATTGTTTTCGGCATCTTTGGGCGACGTAAGCAACCGATCAATAGTCCCTTTTTCAATCCCCTCCTAAAGAACTCTAGCGTTCCACTGGCATCCAAGTCCCAGTTGGCCGCCGTGGCAAGTCGTTCGAAGGTGGCAATGTAGGAATCGACTGTCGTCGTTCTTCATTGTGAGAGATATCAATTGCTGATGAGCATTTTGCTCGCTCAAAGTATCCGTCCACGCGTCTTTAAAGGCCGTTTCGAATGCGGTCCATAGGGATTCATCTGTCTCGTCCAGCTTAGGGACCGCCGTCGAGATGCTTTTGTCGAGGTCACGGCTGACTTTATCAGCCCAGTCGTCTACCGTTGGCCCCCTGATGTAGGAGAGTGCAAGTCCCACGCGTGAGTAAGGTATGGTCATAAGCTCATGATTTCGATTAACCCTTTTGAATTGGTAGAACTCGCGCAGGAATTGAACGCTCTTCTGTCGGTCTCCGGTGAATTCCTTGGGCGGCTGTCCCTTCAGAGCCCCAGTTTCGGCTGTTTTAGTAGTCATTGGTGGGGGAGCGGTTAAGTACGGAACGATTGGTACGGTGGGTGGGAGGACTTTTGACCGAGTGCGTCCTTTTCCTTTTTCTGAGAGTGACGAGTCTGATGACGAGCTAGAGATCTGTGGAACCCGAGTTCTCCAAGTGTGTGTGTCTGTAGACCTAGATCCCCTGAGTTGTAGTCCCCACAATAGAGGGTTTTCTATCCGACTGGCGTTGTGTGTGTACCAGTCACTGCCTTCGCCGTATACTTCGTACCAGGCGTCTTCCGACTCAAAATACTCGACGTCGATAGGTTGTCTATTACCGGCAATAACTCGGTATCCTCTGGCTCCTTCCCAGAATGTTCCTCCACCTGCTAGGTCGTTGACACTAGGGTTGTTCCGACGAACTACTATGCGTCGTTCGGTAAAATCGTTGGGGTCCTGCGCGGGTTCGATAAACGCGCGATCTGCTAAGGCCTTTGGTGTGAACAACGTCGATTGCGTTGATTCCAGGGTGGCTCCGCGGAAGCGTCTGCTTCACTGTCCGTGCCGATTCGTAAAGTTCAGGTACAACACCGCGCGCTACGAGCGCGGGTCCGGGTGATGGTCTTAGCTTTTGTTACGTCCCAGCCGGGACGTTCGGTGATCTGTCGGAGATTCTTCGGGCTAGAAGCTTCCAACGACGCAGGGCGTAGAGCGGATCGATAGTGATGTCAGACTAAGGTTTTCACTTAGTCTAAAGAATGTACGAGATGAGTGGGCGGCGCTGTACACTCGAGAGTGAGAGTAACTTGGCTGGATTCAAAACGAAGCTAAGACAAAGAGACACTACGGTAACTGCTACTCTTTATATCGTACAGACTGGTATTTTCGGGACTATTTTCTGTAAGTATTCTCAATGCCACGTCATCGAACCGCTGAGCTGGCAGACCTGTCAATCCTCCGATCATTCTCCGAATTGCGTGCTATGAACGTCACGTGTCACGTGATTGTGACATCATAGGCCAATAGGGGAAGACCCTTGCGGCTATAGGCCACTCTAATGGTTGGGAGATACTCGGTTAATACCTGGGTCTCTTTAAGGGGTGTGAAGGCCTGGTTAATAGTCAAACCCAGAAGTCCTTCCCTCTGACACAACTAGGAGTCGCTACTATAATTAGAAACTACTATACATCAGTGCTAAGACCCTTAATGGTCTGGTCTAGAGACTCTGCAGACGACGGTTAGAATTGTTGTGGGAGTTGATCCCCATCATTCTATCTGGAATTCGCTGCCGGCTCCTCTCTAGGGCACTGCCCCCTGTTCACCAGTGAACCTGAGTAGCCCCTGAGGACGGCCTAAAGGTTAGGACACGACCTCCGGGAAACCCTTCACCGGGAAGTACCTCAGGCGTGACTCTGCTTGACCCTGATTAAAGCTATCACTAAGACTGCTTGCCCTTCTACCAAGGTCCCCGTGGTAACAAGTGAACAGGTGTGGATTAGTTATCTACCTATGATTTGCACACGTAGTATTCCCCAAGTCGCACGCTTGAGGCATGACACCTTGAGTGTTATGGAGTTATAGCGCTCTTATGGCTGGACCGCTACCTTTCCTAATCAAGATCTGGACTGGTTCTGACTGCTCCTCGGAACCAGATTTTTAACATCTCAAATTCTCAAATGGCTTCTTTCAACCTCGTCTTCCCCCCCTCCGTTCAACTCGCCAAGTTGGATGGAACTAATTGGCAGTCCTGGGCGCAAACTTTCACGTCCCTCATGCTGATGAACGGTTGCTCAAGGCACCTCACGCATGATAACCTTGGTGCGGTTCCCCAGCACCCTGCACCTCCTGCAGGTGCAGCTGGCCCCACTGGTCCAACGGACGCAGGACTTGCCATGTTAGCTCTGTGGAACAAACAAGAGGAGGTCATCATTGGCCTCTTATATCTATCTGTCACCACAGAAGTCCTATCTGGGATCACATCCCATATTCTTTTCCCAACTGTCCATGACAAGTTCGTACAGTTGGAGGCGTTGTATGGTGCCGTTGGCTCTATGGCCACTTTTAATCTATGGGTAGGCTTGGTCAATACCAAGCTGCAGGAAGGACACCCCTTCCTCCCTCAACTCCAAAAAATGCTGGACTTGAGGAATACCCTTCAGGAAAACGGGATGGCGGTCTCGGACATGCAAATGTCCTTCATTCTTCTAGACGCGCTCCCCCCTTCCTATTCCACTATCGCCAGCACCATACTGGCCACTGGCCCCCCTGCAAATTTACTTCCTCAGGACCTGATCAATAGGTTCATCAACGAGGAGTCTCGTCTTTCCGGTCCCTCCACCTTGAACAAGGTGGCTCCCATCAACCGGGCCTCTGGTTCGCGCCCCCCAAAGGCGCAACCATCGCCCAATTCTGGCAGTTCCGCTTCGGCGGATTTAATCTGCCATTACTGTCACAAGCCCGGCCATAAAAAGCCGGACTGTTATAAACTCAAAAGGGACCAAGAGAATGCGAGGAAGGGGAAGGCTGGGCAGCAGCGCAAGGCTGCCCAGAACGCTATGATTGGGACGCCGGAAGCTGTACCGGCAGATAGGATAAATAACACAGTACCAGTACCAAAGAGCCGTTTGTTTACTATAGTCAACGGCTCTGGCAAAATAGAGGAGGTGCATGAGGCACCTCAAGTCTCCCTTTACATGATGTGCGCTAACACCGCACATGTGGAATCAAGATGGATGATGGACAGTGGAGCGTCAACACATTTTACACCCTACATTGAAGACTACGACACCTATACACCACACGAAGGTATCGAAGTTCTACTAGGAGATAGCTCTCTCTTAAAGAGCGTTGGAACGGGTACCATTACAATCCGAACCAACAAAGGTTACGACCTTAAAATCTCCAATGTGTTGCACCTCCCAAACACGCATTCGCGAATTCTCTCCACCAGTGCCCTGACAGATAAAGGCGCACTTGTTCTCTTTGATTCCACCTCTTTTGCAATCAGATATAAAGGAGAGACCATTGCGGAAGGACATAAAGCTGCCAATCTTTATTGGCTTGACAGTCATAAACTAAATACTGTCAAAGCACCTGCATCTGCTAGCTTAGATGTCTGGCATAAGCGCATGGGCCATATGTCCAAAGAAGCGCTGAAGAGATATGCTCCCGAGGCAGTAAAAGGCCTCGTCATAAACAATGCCCCAGTGGAAGCCGGACCTTGCCATGGTTGTGAACTTGGCAAATCGTCTCGCCTTCCATTCCCTCCTTCCATGAAACGTGCCGAGGATCACCTCGAGATCGTCCATAGTGACCTTGTTGGACCCCTTCAGAGTAACTCTATTCAGGGGAACAAGTACTTTGCCACCTTCATAGATGACTTCTCAAAGACAGCAGTCGTCATCTTTATGAAAACCAAGGATCAGTTTAAGGACGCCTTCCTACACTATAAGGCGTGGGCTGAAAAACAGTTAAATAAGCCCATTAAATCCTTACATTCTGACCGTGGCGGCGAGTATGTCAACAACGATCTGAAGCACATACTTCTGAAAGCGGGCATTGAGCATCGTCTCACTATGCCATATTCTCCACAACAGAATGGGAGAGCCGAGCGTTTTAACTGTACCGTTATGGAAAAAGGCACTAGCATGCTTCATCATGCAGGCCTTAGCCTTGGTTTTTGGGAACAAGCAGTCGAGACTGCTGTGCATATTTACAATCGCACTCCCACTCGTTCTAATAAGTGGAAAACTCCGCTAGAGCTCTGGAATGGTACAGTTCCAGATGTCTCATACTTTAGAGTCTTCGGCTGCAAAGCCTACTATCATGTACCAGAACACAACCGGCAAAAGTTAGATCCTAAAGCAAAGGAAGCCGTGTTTGTGGGCTATGAAGCTCTTTCCAAGGGCTATAAATTATGGGACAGACATAGCCGACGCTTCATCTCTTCACGAGATGTTACATTTGATGAAGACGTCTTCCCGTCCCGAGGTGACCTGATCCCTCACCAATATACGACACCAGTGCCAGAACAGGAGGTTTTTGACTCCACCGGCGGTACTACCTATATAAGAGTGCTTGATCAGCCTCTACCAGCTGTTGCCACAGCACCTCAGGCGCCACCAGTCATTGTGGCCCCGCCTACTATACAGGTGCCGGAGGTATCCCCTCCGCAGGAACAACAGCCTAGCACCCCACCAAATACCACTCCCGCTCCTACAGATCAGACGATCTATCAGACTCCTCCTACTGCTCCCCCCGCTACCTCTCCTCCTCTACCCTCACGCTCAAGGCGAAACTGGCCACCTATGGTGTCCCAGCCTATTCCTGCCCCTAATTTCAATAGGGAAGTCAGTCCTCCTAGGGATACCCCTAGAAGCCCAAGGACTGAGCAGGTCACTTCGCCGCCCCGTCCAAGGCGAAGCACGAGGACGAGGCGTCAGAATCCTCGCTATTACAATGAGGATAATGATGAGTTTATGCAAGGGAGCAGTAGACTTACTATGATGGACTTGCTGAATGCGGCAGAGGCCCCTGGCTACAGGGACCCTCAGACCTTTAAGCAGGCCATGGAGTCTGAGCACGCAGACGAGTGGCAAGCGGCATGCCAATATGAACTGGATGCCCTAGAAAAGCTACAAGTCTGGCGTTTGGAGCCCCTTCCTGCTGGAAGGAAGGTGGTTAAATGCAAGTGGGTCTTTAAAAAGAAAGCGGATGGACGCTTTCGTGCTAGGCTAGTGGCAAAAGGGTTCACCCAACTAGAGGGGGTGGACTTTGACGAAACCTTCTCTCCAGTTGCCCGTTTTGAGTCATTACGACTCCTTTTGGCGTTAGCTACGCTAGAGGATTGGGAAATCCACCAAATGGATGTCAAGTCGGCGTTCCTACATGGGGAACTGGATGAGGAAATTTATATGGAGCAACCAGTCGGTTTCGTCACTGCTGGCTCTGAACACATGGTGTGCCGGCTTCAGAAAGCCCTTTACGGTCTGAAGCAGGCTTCCCGCGCATGGAATCTACAGTTCCATGGAGTTCTGACAGAACTCGGCTTCACGCGGATGTACTCTGATGCAGGAGTATACGTGTACCATCTCCAAGAGGGGGGTGGATCACTTTTCATCATCTTATATGTAGATGATATCACTATACTGGGAAACTCTATGGACATGATCAATGATCTGAAGGCGTCTCTATCTAGTCGATATGAGATGACCGATCTGGGAGAGATCCAATCTTATCTCGGTGTTAACATCACCAGAGATCGTGCTAACCGCACCATGGAAATCAACCAATCAGATTACATCAGAGACATAGTTGAAAGGTTCGGAATGAGGGATTCCAACCCAGTATATACCCCTCTTCCCTCTGGCGCCGAGGCTCACTTGATCAAATATGAAGATCAAGCCTCTACTTCTGAGATAAAGAAGTATCAACAGATAATTGGGTCTCTGCTATATGCGCAGATTGGAAGCAGACCTGATATCTCATTCGCTGTTGCGCGCCTTAGCCAATTTGCTTCCAACCCCTCCCAGCAGCATTTGCACCTAGCCAAATACGTACTGGCTTACCTGAACACTACTAAGGACTTATCGTTGCGCTATGCTGGAGGGACTGATGGAGTAGGCCTTCATGGCTATTGCGACTCTTCCTGGGGAGATCAGGAAGATCGCCACTCCACCTCGGGTTATGTCTATCTACTTGCAAATGGCGCCATCTCCTGGTGTACCAGAAAGCAAAAGACAGTCGCCCAGTCCACCACAGAGGCTGAGTACATGAGCCTTTGCGAGGCTGCAAATCAAGCCCAGTGGTATAGGACGTTCTTAGAGGAACTGGGGTATGAGGATTCCTCCCCCATACCTCTACACTGTGACAACAAAGGCGCTGTAGACTTAGCCCTAAACCCAGTCACAGGGAGACGGTCCAAACACATCCTAATCAAACACCACGCTGTAAGGGAGTATGTAGAAAATAAGGTCATAGACCTAATACGTACCCCTACGAAGGACATGGTAGCAGACGGGCTTACTAAGCCCCTACCAAGGGAAACCTTCGAGAAGCTGGTTAATGATGTTGGGATGGTGTAGATTTGGAGAGAATAGATCGTGGATAAGATCCACATCTATCAGAAATTCGGGTTGATGGACCTTATGTACAAGGTTGCCGATGAAGTGTCAAGGCAGAATAAGATGCGTCTTATCTCTGCAGAAGAGAGTCCTTTCTCTCTGTATTATATGGAGTAATCCCTGGACTTCAAAAAGTCGTCCTTTATGACACTTTAAGTCAGGTGATCTAGGGATTTCAATCCCGAACTCCTGTAGACTCTTGCACAGTTCTTATGTTGAGAACTTTGTTGAAACTTGACACGCGCTCTCATCACCATCTACCACCTATTCTTATCTTATCTCCAAATGGACTGCCTCAATCATGGAGGGATGTTGAGACGCGACTGATTTAAGTCACATGTCTCGTGGGATATGATTGTGTCATTCCCTGCCTTATACGGTATCTGACCCTTATGGTTAGATTTGGACTTCCGGACTTGTACGGACCGGTTATTGTTTATCTTTATTATGTAGATCCTTATTAGGTTCTTATTGTTCTAATTATTAAGATACCAGACTTAGCCGCATTAGGCGGTTTCATTGTTCTCCGCCCTCCAATGGCGTTTCTCCCTCTGGCGCACAGACCAGGTGTATTTTGTTTGAATCACCAGTGCGCACGGACCATTATTATCTAAGCGTCCTGTATATAAGGACTGCTGTTTTCCCCCATACACTTCAGAGTTTTCTTCACCTCTGAAGTGTAAGTCCCTTTACTACTAAGCCTCTCTACCTTACGCTGACATTAGTTTAGTTACTGTTTGTCCTTAGGTGTGTAGCGCTGCTATAGAGTTTTCTTCACCTCTGAAGTTTACTGTTTGTCCTTAGCTCTTCGCTGTTTACCTCTCGCTGTTAGTGCTGCCAGCTCAACACTGGGCACAGACCTTTACGTCCCTCATGTTGATGAATGGTTGCTCTAGGCACCTCACGCATGATAACCTTGGTGCAGTTCCCCAGCACCCTGCACTCCCTGCAGGGGCTGCTGGCCCCACTGGTCCCACGGATGCAGGACTGGCCATGCTGGCCCTGTGGAACAAACAAGAGGAGGTCATCATTGGCCTCTTATATCTATCAGTTACCACAGAAGTTCTATCTGGGATTACATCCCACATCCTTTTCCCAACTGTGCATGACAAATTCGTGCAGTTGGAGGCGTTATATGGTGCGGTTGGCTCTATGGCCACATTCAATTTATGGGTGGGCTTGGTCAATACCAAGCTTCAGGAAGGACGCCCCTTCCTACCTCAACTCCAGAAAATGTTGGACTTGAGGAACACTCTTCAGGAGAACGGGATGGCGGTCTCGGACATGCAAATGTCCTTCATTCTTTTAGACGCGCTCCCCCCCTCCTACTCTACTATCGCCGGCACCATACTCGCCACTGGCCCCCCTGCAAATTTACTTCCTCAGGACCTGATCAATAGGTTCATCAACGAGGAGTCCCACCTCTCCGGTCCCTCCACCTTGAACAAGATGGCCCCCATAAACCGGGCCTCTGGTTCGCGCCCCCCAAAGGCGCAATCATCGCCCAATTCCGGCAGTTCCACTTCGGCGGATATAATCTGCCACTACTGTCACAAGTCTGGCCATAAAAAGCCGGACTGCTACAAACTCAAAAGGGACCAGGAGAATGCGAGGAAGGGGAAGGCTGGGCAGCAGCGCAAGGCTGCCCAGAACGCCATGATTGGGACGCCGGATGCTGTACCGGCAGATAGAATATTGAATACAGTACCAGTACCAAAGAGCCGCCTGTTTACTATAGTCAACGGCTCTGGCAAAATAGAGGAGGTGCATGAGGCACCTCAAGTCTCCCTTTACATGATGTGCGCTAACAACGCACATGTGGAATCAAGATGGATGATGAACAGTGGAGCATCAACACATTTCACACCTTACATTGAAGACTACGACACCTACACACCACACGAAGGTATCGAAGTTCTGCTAGGAGATAGCTCTCTCTTAAAGAGCGTTGGAACGGGTACCATTACAATCCGAACCAACAAAGGCTACAACCTTAAAATCTCCAATGTGTTGCACCTCCCAAATACGCACTCACGTATCCTCTCCACCAGTGCCCTAACAGATAAAGGCGCACTTGTTTTATTTGATTCCACCTCCTTCGCGATCAGATACAAAGGAGAGACTATTGCGGAAGGACATAAAGCTGCCAATCTTTATTGGCTTGACAGTCATAAATTAAACTCTGTCAAAGCACCTGCATCTGCTAGCTTAGATGTCTGGCATAAGCGCATGGGCCATATGTCCAAAGAAGCGCTGAAGAGACATGCTCCCGAGGCAGTAAAAGGCCTCGTTATAAACAATGCCCCAGTGGAAGCCGGACCTTGCCATGGCTGTGAGCTAGGCAAATCGTCTCGACTTCCATTCCCTCCTTCCATGAAATGTGCCGAGGATCACCTCGAGATCGTCCATAGTGACCTAGTTGGACCCCTTCAGAGCAATTCTATTCAGGGGAACAAATACTTCGCCACCTTCTTAGATGACTTCTCAAAGACAGCAGTCGTCATCTTTATGAAGACCAAGAATCAGTTTAAGGACGCCTTCCTACACTACAAGGCGTGGGCTGAAAAGCAGTTAAATAAGCCCATTAAATCCTTACACTCTGACCGTGGCGGCAAGTATGTCAACAATGATCTGAAGCACATACTGCTGGAAGCGGGCATTGAGCATCGCCTCACTATGCCATATTCTCCACAACAGAATGGGAGAGCCGAGCGTTTTAACCGTACTGTTATGGAAAAAGGCACTAGCATGCTTCATCATGCAGGCCTTAGCCTTGGTTTCTGGGAACAAGCAGTCGAGACTGCTGTGCATATCTACAATCGCACTCCCACTCGTTCTAATAAGTGGAAAACTCCGCTAGAGCTCTGGAATGGTACAGTTCCAGATGTCTCGTACTTTAGAGTCTTCGGCTGTAAAGCCTACTATCATGTACCAGAACACAACCGGCAGAAACTAGATCCTAAAGCAAAGGAGGCCGTGTTCGTGGGCTATGAAGCCCTTTCCAAGGGTTATAAATTATGGGACAGACATAGCCGACGCTTCATCTCTTCACGAGATGTTACATTTGATGAAGACGTCTTCCCGTCCCGTGGTGACCTGATCCCTCACCAATATACCACACCAGTGCCGGAACAAGAGGTTTTTGACTCCACCGGCGGTACAACCTACATAAGAGTGCTTGATCAGCCTCTACCAGCTGTTGCCACAGCACCTCAGGTGCCACCAGTCACTGTGGCCCCGCCTACTATACAGGTGCCGGAGGTATCCCCTCCGCAAGAACAACAGCCTAGCACCCCACCGAATACCACTCCCGCTCCTACAGATCAGACGATCTATCAGACTCCACCCACTGCTCCCCCTGCCACCTCTCCTCCTTTACCTTCACAATCAAGGCGAAACTGGCCACCTATGGTGACTCAGCCGATCCCTGCCCCTAATTTCAATAGGGAAAACAGTCCTCCTAGGGATACCCCTAGAAACCCGAGGACTGAGCAGGTGACTTCGCCGCCCCGTCCTAGACGGAGCACAAGGACGAGACGTCAAAATCCTCGCTACTACAATGAGGACAATGACGAGTTTATGCAAGGGAGCAGCAGACTTACTATGATGGACTTGCTGAATGCGGCAGAGGCCCCTGGCTACAGGGATCCTCAGACCTTTAAGCAGGCCATGGAGTCTGAACACGCAGACCAGTGGCAAGAGGCATGCCAGTATGAACTGGACGCCCTAGAAAAGCTACAGGTCTGGCGGTTGGAGCCCCTTCCTGCTGGAAGGAAGGTGGTTAAATGCAAGTGGGTCTTTAAGAAGAAAGCAGATGGATGCTTTCGTGCTAGGCTGGTGGCAAAAGGGTTCACCCAACTAGAGGGGGTGGACTTTGACGAAACCTTCTCTCCAGTTGCCCGTTTTGAGTCATTACGACTCCTTTTGGCATTAGCTACGCTAGAGGATTGGGAAATCCACCAGATGGATGTCAAGTCGGCGTTCCTCCATGGGGAACTGGATGAGGAAATTTACATGGAGCAACCAGTCGGTTTCGTCACTGCTGGCTCTGAACACATGGTGTGTCGGCTTCAGAAAGCCCTTTACGGTCTGAAGCAGGCCTCCCGCGCGTGGAATCTACAGTTCCATGGAGTTCTAACTGAACTCGGCTTCACGCGGATGTACTCTGATGCAGGAGTATACGTGTACCATCTCCAAGAGGGGGGTGGATCACTTTTCGTCATCTTATATGTAGATGATATCACTATACTGGGAAACTCTATGGATATGATCAATGATCTGAAGGCATCTCTATCTAGTCGATATGAAATGACCGATTTGGGAGAGATCCAATCTTATCTCGGTGTTAACATCACCAGAGATCGTGCTAACCGCACAATGGAAATCAACCAATCAGATTACATCAGAGACATAGTTGAAAGGTTCGGAATGAGGGATTCCAACCCAGTATATACCCCTCTTCCCTCTGGCGCCGAGGCTCACTTGATCAAATATGAAGATCAAGCCTCTACTTCTGAGATAAAGAAGTATCAACAGATAATTGGGTCTCTGCTATATGCGCAGATTGGAAGCAGACCTGATATCTCATTCGCTGTTGCGCGCCTTAGCCAATTTGCTTCCAACCCCTCTCAGCAGCATTTGCGCCTAGCCAAATACGTACTGGCTTACCTTAACACTACTAAGGACTTATCATTGCGCTATGCTGGAGGGACTGATGGAGTAGGCCTTCATGGCTATTGCGACTCTTCCTGGGGAGATCAGGAAGATCGCCACTCCACCTCGGGCTATGTCTATCTACTTGCAAATGGCGCCATCTCCTGGTGTACCAGAAAGCAAAAGACAGTCGCCCAGTCCACCACAGAGGCTGAATACATGAGCCTCTGCGAGGCTGCAAATCAAGCCCAGTGGTATAGGACGTTCTTAGAGGAACTGGGGTATGAGGATTCCTCCCCCATACCTCTACACTGTGACAACAAGGGCGCTGTAGACTTAGCCCTAAACCCAGTCACAGGGAGACGGTCCAAACACATCCTCATCAAACACCACGCTATAAGGGAATATGTAGAAAACAAGGTCATAGACCTAATACGTACCCCCACGAAGGACATGGTAGCAGATGGGCTTACTAAGCCCCTACCAAGGGAAACCTTCGAGAAGCTGGTTAATGATGTTGGGATGGTGTAGATTTGGAGAGAATAGATCGTGGATAAGATCCACATCTATCAGAAATTCGGGTTGATGGACCTTATGTACAAGGTTGCCGATGAAGTGTCAAGGCAGAATAAGATGCGTCTTATCTCTGCAGAAGAGAGTCCTTTCTCTCTGTATTATATGGAGTAATCCCTGGACTTCAAAAAGTCGTCCTTTATGACACTTTAAGTCAGGTGATCTAGGGATCTCAATCCCGAACTCCTGTAGACTCTTACACAGTTCTTATGTTGAGAACTTTGTTGAAACTTGACACACGCCCTCATCACCATCTACCACCTATTCTTATCTCCAAAATGGACTGCCTCAATCATGGAGGGATGTTGAGACGCGACTGATTCAAGTCACATGTCTCGTGGGATATGATTGTGTCATTCCCTTCCTTATATGGTATCTGACCCTTATGGTTAGTTTATGGACTTCCGGACTTGTACGGACTGGTTATTGTTTATCTTTATTATGTAGATCCTTATTAGGTTCTTATTGTTTTTATTGTTAAGATACCGGACTTAGCCGCATTAGACGGTTTCATTGTTCTTTGCCCTCCAATGGCGTTTCTCCCTCTGGCGCACAGACCAGGTGTATTTTGTTTGGATCACCGGTGCGCACAGACCATTATTACCTAAGCGTCCTGTATATAAGGACTGCTGTTTTCGCCCATACACTTCAGAGTTCCTTCTATCTCTGAAGTGTAAGTTCCCTTTACTCTAAAGCCTTCTACCTTACGCTGACATTAGTTTAGTACTTGTCTTGCCTTTAGGTGTGTAGCGCTGCTAATAGAGTTCCTTCTATCTCTGAAGTTACTTGTCTTGCCTTTAGCTTTCTTGCTTTACCTCTCGCTGTTAGTGCTGCCCGCTCAACATGTACTGGACCGCAAGACGATTTTGCTTGCGATTTTGGCGCATCTGGATGCCACAACTTCCGAGGGCTGTCAAGCAAAATGTTATCGGTGTCCGTGGTTCCTAACTTAGCTTTCTACTTTCATCCTCTGCCTACCATTGCTTCGTCCCCATGACACCGGTTGCAGTCGACCCCTCTTCTCCCCGCCCGCCTCCCGGAAGTGAATGGCATGTGCTCCGTGTGTACTCCTCTTTGGCGCGTCACACTTTACTTGTATGGACTACATGCACTTACTAGCGATTAAACCTCAGCGGTTGATCATCCCAATTTTCTGCGATGCTATCCGGGCTCTTTAGTTAGGCTTCGCGGTCGTCGCCACATGGAGACCTCTCGGCGAACTAGTCAACTTCATGAACTCTAGTCAACTCAAGCCGGAATTACGGGCTGACCACTCAACTATCTCATCCGTGGATTACGAAGCGCTTTCAATGTTGTTTTGGGTTCATAGGGAAAAACCTGAGAGGTAACGTTGTGCTGTCAGTGTGTTCTTCGGGTGGTCCGCGGGTGAGTCGTTGTCGTTTCAATGACACTGTCGTCGAAACAGCAGTTGGGCAGGGCTGTACGGGGGTGTATGACGAGCTACGGTGCGATCGTCGGATGTACAAGGCTGGTGATAAGTGAGAAAGTTGACACGCTTTTGTTTTGTTTTTGATCTCGTGTCGGAGGCGACGCGTGTTCGATGTCAACGCTCGTGAGGTGTCTGATTTTTTTTTTGTTTTCTTTGAAAGGCGAAGGTATTTATGAAGTTTGGTAAGTCTCAAGTCTCGACGTATAGAGGGTGAGGTGAGTGATACAGCCTTTGATCCCGCGGTCCTACCGGTGACGTTCTTAAGTTATTGGAAGACAAGCACAACAAATTCGAAGATTTCGAAGGAAATCGCGAGTGGTGTAGTCCCATGAATGAGCTATTATCGGACATGACTGTTCGTATCCGACGAACTATGAGTGCAGTCGTGGTGTGCCCAAGCTGCAGGAAGGTCGTTTTTCGTTTTTATTTCGCATTAGAGCCGATGCTTTATCCATGTCGTCGCAAGCAGATTGTTCTCCAGTACTAGAGGCCTGGAGTCCCCTCGAACACGGCGCGCTACGACATAAGTTGAACAGTTGTCGAAACGCACTTTGACCTCTTTCTAATTCTAGCAAATCGGGGTCCTTCGCAGTTAGCGACTTTGGCCTCAAACCCGCCTCCTCGAAGGGCGTGCCACGCCACGCCACCTCTTCTTCCATTTCAACATTCCGTCCGTGCCGCCAGGGCCCCGTCCTCACCAACTTTCTGCGTGATGGAATTGAGGAACGGCTTCATCGCATCACTACCAACAGCCCCTGCGACGCGTCCAATAGCGACGAATGCTTGAACAGAAGGAGTGAGAATGGAATGAGAGGTGTCACAGGTTGAGCGCACCGAACTCTCTATTGTTCGATTCACCGAGAAGGGCCAGAAGATGGCCCATCGCTTCATGAAGAAAGTGTTTGCTGAACGTCTGAGGGTCGTACACGGCGAGGGTAGGAACGAGTGTGACGACCGTCTTCTGTACAAAGGGATCGCGAGAAGTACCGGAGCGCAAGATCCTTTCTGTTGAATCTATGAAATTCTCGCGCATGAACTACGACGACCGGATTATAGAAGCAATCTCAGAGGGTGGATGAACTCACCACGCCACCGTGAAGTAGAAGTTCTCGGTATGTAAGCAATGAACCGTGAATGATCTCGGGCTGACTCGTTTCGAGTCCAGACTGCGCGTCGGCTAGGACCTTGGAGAGACGAGAAATCCCTCCCTGTTTCTCCCTCTGAGCAACAATCTCGAGACAAGCGGCGAGGAGTTCAGCTGCAACCTCTCTGACGATTGTACTTGGGTCTCGAATAGGCATAAGGATTTTGTCGAAGACGAGGTCAATGTGGGGATGAAAGTAGACAGGGCCGTTTCGGGCGAGCTCCTTCAAGATGAGCACACCAGCGTACCTGCCAGACTCTTGGTTGTACATTTGCAACAAGCCGATGGCAGCAGGCACTTGATAGTTGAAGTCCTCCCCAAAAGCCGCACCACCAATTTCTACGATCTTTCCGAATGTCTTGGAGGCAGCGAGCATGACGTTGAGGTCACCATTTGGCAAAAGACACTTGACATAATTAAAGTAGCGAAAAATATTGTGCCTGTACTCGTCGACCACATCAAGAAGGTGGTCTACGGCTATCAAAGTTCGCAGGTCGAATCATAAGTGTAGATGCATACCGATGGCGACAATGCCTCCCAAGTTATCATGACTGTGAGGGCTCCGTACTAGTTCGAACAATCTTTGATTTATGGAATCTTCCCATGGCTTTGTCACGGCATCTGAAGACGTTTCAACCACCTTCGTGACAACCTAAGGATCGCCCACATTGAACGGAGACACCACGTCAGTAGCAGAAGCACGCACATATCGGCGTAATTCCAGAGCAGACTGGAGACGGGTCTCCGGACCTTTAAGACCGAGCAAGATGGTTTCGAGTGTGTCAGTCTGCTGCGATGCATGCAAGGTGGCCATTGCTGATGACGATGTGTTGATTGGTGAATGACTAATTTGTGGGCGGTTTATCGTGGCGCTTCGAAGCACAGCAGACGTGTTTCACTCTCCCATTAAAGGCAACAACATCAACTTTTGTGGTCTGACTGCTATTCCCCTTTGAGATTAAACATTGCTTTGATGAGCGAGAGGTTCCCACTGACCAGATTCCGGCCCGGCCCAAATCGTCGCTCCTCCGGACTCCAACAGCGGTCTCAGACGACGTCTCCACGTCAACACGACTCTCACGGTCAACCCCAGGCATTGCACTGTCTACGAAGAGTACTTGCTCAAGGTCCCGGAGTTGATCAGCTCGACCGCACCTCCAGCAGGGTATACACGTCGCCTCAATCGCTAACACAACTCCATTCGCATGCATGCGCCAGTATCCACACTCACTTTAGATGAACCGTATCCAGTTCCCGACCCCACAAGCTGGGTCGTGCCAGAGGAGTACCAAGTGCGGATGGACGCACGGCCCAAATAACCTGGCCTTTCGTATATGCGCGCCAGATTTCCATGCCGGGCCTAGTGCGTTATGTCAAACGGGGTGCGTGGCCGTTGTATCGACTGTCAGGCCGCATACATCCAGATGAACGCCTCTAGACAAGCGTACCGGGGGCTTCTGCCTCAGTCTCGAGAGCACGCAGGGAAAGCCCGCAGGGAATATCAGTGTTGTCGAGGAGATGCTATTGGGTATCCAGAGATATGAAGGCGGGAATCGGCGTGGTTTGGGTACGGTGCTGAGACCAGGGAATGGGGTCGATGTCGGTGTGAACGGGGCGGCAGTGCCACCTGGAAAGGGACGCAATCTTGATATTTCTCGGCTCAAGCAACATGAGCTCTATCACCTCTGCATGCTACCGCGGAAATTCAAAAAGATAGAATTCTGTTGATGCGTAGGGCTTATCCTTGACATGCTTGACACATCGATTGAATTTGTCGAACTTCACTAGCTTCACTTTGCGGCCCAATCCAGAAGAGTCAATCAGGAGCGCCGATGGCATCTGGTCACTGTCGTCAATTTGTGGTGGGCAGAGCAAACGATGCTCCGGACTGGGGTTATGTTTCTACCTCAACCAACCTCACCCTACGACTTCTTTTCCATCTCATCCTAATCGTCCCTCGCAACCCCCCGATCGAGTGGACTACTCCAAATTCTGCACGTACCCCCCTTCCTCACGACCTAAAACCCACGAACGTGCATAAGGTTCGACAGCAAGGATGGTAGGAGATCCTGCTCGTCATCGCCGTCACTGTAGTCGACGTCACCGAAGGCGATATTTAGATCCAGGTAAGCGAGTAGAATCCCAAGCCTGGGTTAAAAGACGCTTTGAACTACTGGGTGATGGTACCACTTTTTGAGCAGACGAAATATGGAACTTTTGCGGAGCACGGAAAAACAATCGTTCGCTCAGCCTTGGTGCACCGTGATTGTTCTCGATATACTCTTTTTCTTCCTCTATCTCCGACTGGATGGCTGTAGATATGTCGACTCTATCGACTGACCGCAAGGCACAAGGACCTCACACCCGAGGAGATGTCAGTATTGTTTTTTCCTAATTATGTATCTTTCTGCTGCTTGTGTTGTTGATATTAGGCTTTTAACAGCGAGAACATGAAGGGGTAATTTGAGCACTTCTCGAACAGGTATATCATTTTTGGTCAACTCGTTGAGAATGACGTTGTCCTCTAAAGGTCACATCAGGTAGATGCGTCGACCTCTTATCATATTGTTGCTGTAATACTGAGTTGTCTTCCACCAGGTGTATACCTATCCGTGCCAATGGCTTTTATTACCATATTCCTTCAATGCCGCGTAGTCAACCTATAGAAGGATATGGACATTTCGGAATGTATTAGAGTAGAGAAATAGATCTATTAGTGAGCAAAAGTGTGTGCGCGGATGAGGTCTGCACGAGAAGACGGAAGGCTCAGCCGTTGCGCACACTAACAAGGCAAAAGCTGAGGCACTACGCTATGGAATAGGGGTTTATATAACTGTAGAAAGTATGAAGTGTATAGTAGTAAATTTTATGCTCTGCTTCCGCGCAGCGACGCTATAACGAATCCGCGGTCAGTTGGTACGACCGGGAAATGGTCCGGGACATCGATCCGAGGACCTGACCCAAGGTAAGATAAGCGGAACACAAGAATAACACTAACGCGCGGGTTTGCACCTCGGACGCGTGGAACAATCAGACACGAACGGACTTAGATTAAATCTCACAAAGATACTCCAACACAACCGTGCCCAGGTGGTGGTACTTGGAAAAGGCTCCAGCCGACGATCGATGCGTCAACAAGGTGCACTGCCGTTGCGGGGCACAAATATCCTGTCAGGTAGCCGCGCGATTAGATGAGATGCTAGGCCACTCCCTCAATGTTGCCTTCAGCATCTCGGTCGTCCTTGGTGCACCGACCACTAGCTTGCGCATGGCCCTCTTGGGAGAATTGTGCGTATCCCGCCCCAATCCACCCAACAATGTCGAGCATGCTTCACTCCTAGCCCGCCACCACTTCCATCACCCTTTCTTTCTAGTCCCCCATCTTGATATCTATACTGGTAGGCGCCTTGACCCTAATCGCATCAACGCATACGGGCAGCTCGAACGAGCCGAAGTTCTCGCGGTCACCGAACTATTTTTTACCTGAGGTGTTCGCATCCGATCCCGACCACGAAATCGGCCGTTTTACTTAACAAGTACTCCGGAGGCCCGAGGCTGTCTTGAGAGCGGGCTAAGCAACCATGCTGCGAGTATCGTGAGTGTATAGCACAATAGTATCATGGGTCTGACCCTTGCAACAATGCTAGGTGCACTCCCGCCTGCGCTAGCAATATCAACGCGCTTCTCAAAGCAGTGGCACAAGCGCAAGGATGTTGTTGGGGGTGCACTCAACGGTCTCAATCAGAAACACTGGCATCTTGACTCTGCTGTGAGGAGATATAGCATTTTGTCCGAAAGGTAGAATTTTGTTTTTTTTCCTCGAACATAATTGTCTAGATTGTTCACACAAAAGCATCGACCCCGCACCGTGAACACTTACTCCAAAATTGCATGTTCGCACAGTGAAACACACACATCTCTACAAATTCCTATGAAACACGTGCGTACCGTCTCTACTCGCTCATCGCACACACATGCCCAACTTCCCCTCATCCTTCTCCGTGTCCCCATGTCTTATTCACTGAAATGTCTCACTTTATCGCAAGCACGCTTGCCTACGGTTGTCCCCCTCCTGTCTCCTTTCTGCACACTTGTGGTTGCTGAGATACCAGCGCGCGCTCGGCGATGTGGCTCGAGCACTGTAAACGATTTATTTTGGATCTGATTAGCTGTCAGCCTCACATTAACTATTGTGCTAACACAGCCCTGTACCATGCTCTTATCTCCGCTTCTTTCCCTTGCCAACATAAGCAAGGACGAATTAATTGCCGCTATGCTGCTGTTATGCAAACAATAGAATGGTCCCAACACAGCCGAAGTTTTGTTACTTAGGCTCTACGAGGAGCCCTTCGCGAGCACTTCCTGAGTCGAGCAGTTCAGCTCGGCCGCATTCCTCGAACCTCTTCGTAGCTGCACTAGAACCATGTTCACGTGCGCTGTCGGGACCCACACTTTCTTGGTGACATGACGTATGCAGTGCCTGAGACGACGAGTTGGATCGTAAATCTGCCAGGTGGGATTAGTTGCCAGAGTTTTTTTTTTTTTCATTAATCACATATTAGCTATCGATGTCGTGCTGTGCGCTGTGCGACAACGATAATTGACGAGGGGCTTCAGCCAACGGTCGACGCTGCCAGCGAGAGATCCATGTGAGCAGCTAAATAGTCGCTCGACGTCATCACGGCCACCGGCGTCCAAGTCGTACTAGGCCACCGCCATCGGCGCGACTCATAAAAACCCGTATGTGTACTGTCTCCACTCACCCCAGCAGCACCGAGCGAGCCCGCTACCACCACTCCTCCCTTCGCCCTCAGATCTAAGCCTAGACTGCATTACCGATCATGGCGAGGATTTTGTAACTAAAAAACAACAGGGGTTAATACACCGTGAGAAGACACAACAAGAACGAGTGGGCGAAGTGTGGCTTGTGATGCCACTGGCAGATCTGATGCAGTGGTATATAATATGAAGGTCCATCTGCGGATTCTTTCCCAGAAGCGGGAGCGCGAAGAGTGGCCGATAGCAAATTCTGCAGCAAGAAATTCTGTAGCAAGAGTAATTTAAATCTTCGTGGAAAATGTGGGGATGACAAAAGACACCCTGCCACCGGAGCCAAAAGTCATACAACAGGCTCGGATTCAGAATCGAGACGCGAGCACGGGACGGTTCCCGAGTCGAACGCATATAACAAATACGGGCTTCCCACCTCCGCCTCACACACACAAGATGCCCCTCCGGCTTTCCTATCCTTACTCTCGCCTGAAATCGTTCAATCCTCCATCCGAGAAAATCCATGATGCGATAGCGCATGAGCAATGCGTCCCCTACTAAATGTATGGTGTATTAATGACGAGTCTACCAACCGCGCTGAATACTACTCACCCAAAGTAGTCCATCGAGTGCGCATGCAACGGTCCATGACTTTGCGGCGTAGCCAGTGCCACGTTGGCAATGCCAAAAGCCAGTGGGACTCGGAGAGCACCATAGCAGATCCAAACGTCTGGCATGTCATTTCTTATTCCATACCTGTCTGTTACTGCGACTGAGCAATACCGAGGCTAGGTCCCTTTGTGCACCGCCACCTCGTTCATACGAACACGAACCCCAACCCCTTACCTCAATCCTATCTCCGAGCTCAGACCGCCACACCATACGCGTTGACGAGTTTCACAGGCATCTCGCTGCGTCTCCTCGGCCATCGTGACGCTTGCGCCGAGGTTGCCTGACATGCCCTCGTAGCTGAGGCCGAACCTTCGATGCGCTAGCTGAACACGTGGCCTACGTCGTGCCGGTGGTTGACCTCCGGTAAAAACGGCAATACACTGACAACATGGTTCTGTCTTTGCGTGCACAAACTGAGAAAAGGCGTTAACTAATACTTAACGATTTTTCATCATCTGTAATGAGAAAATTATTTTATTCAAACATTATGTCCATCTAAGGATTATATTGTTGTGAAAAAACTTAATGTTTTTCCCTGAAATAAATCATAAGTGGCCATTGTTCTCAGTAAGCTGAACGTTAAGTTTTTTCGCAGTGTGATAATTCCTGAATGGACTTAAAGTTTAATTAGAATTACTTTTTAATTATGGATTGTGTAAATCATTAAGTATTAGTCACTGCTTTTTCCCAGTTATTCGCGTGAAAAAATGGAATTATGTTGTCAGTGAATAACTCGGACCACGGGTGCGTATAAGATACCACATGGCCAGCGTCGAGGCGTCTGCGAGGATGGTCGCGAGCAAGGGTCAGAGCTTGGGGTGGATTGAGCACTTCTTGAACAAGTATATCATTTGTGGTCGAGTCATTGAGGATGAGGCTTCCATTCGAAGACCTGCTATCGAAATATAATTTTGTTGTTGTTTTTATTGAGTTGTCTTACACCAGGTGTAACGCCTATATAGTGCTGTGCCTTTCCAAGGCAATGACTCTCTTTGTTACATTCCTTCAATGTTGCATGGTCAACATTGCCTGGGAGGTAGATTTGATTCACATCGCATTTCCCAAACGCCTAGTCCCATTCCCAGGGGGGCGAAGGGACTTTTCGCAAGTGTATGTTGGACTGGAACCACCTCCCCGCTCAGATAGCCTGGAAGACTGAACGCCGCAACGGATGTCAAACAAGGTCGAGCATCCGCGGTTCCTGGCTCGCTGTCTATCGTCGTCTCCGCTCTTGCCGCTGTCTCATCGCAGGCACTTACTGATCGCGATCGACTCCTCTTGCCCACCCGCCTGCCGGCCCGGATGGGGTAACCACCCACTTTGTACGTACTTCCTTCAATCAATTGTTCGGATCACCCTGTACCTGGTAGCAACGACTCTTAGCGGTTCTTCGGTCGCACGATCATCGCTGGTTCTGTGGCGCCGTCTGGATGACCCTCATAGGTTTTTGGTCGTCGCCGCCTGGAGATTTCTCGGTGAATCAAGTGCTAAACCCAAACCTAATCGACTCCTGTCCGGAATACAGGATTACGAATTGATCACCCTTGTGATCACCTCTCTTTCTCATCTACGACTCACAAACGCTTTCGAATGTTGTTGACGGGATTATACGGGAAGTATTTAATTAGTGGCCTGACGGTACGACTGTTGGATCTTTTTTTTCGAAAAAGTTTTTTATTAACGGGGTCCAGGCCAGAGACTAGGGCCTCATAGCCTGGCCCATACACCTATGAGACGCGAGTAAACCTTATAGTGCTCCCAAGTCGTAAATAACCGAAGCTCAGAAGGACTGTGGATGTTACCTTTGGTGGGGGTGTCCGATGTCCCAGGTGGAGCAAATGAATTGGCCGATAGTTGACGATACCCGTTCTCTTTTTTTGAAAGAGGAGAAGGATCTTTGAGGTCTTGCAAGTCGCGACACATCGAAGGTAGGTCGGAGCAGTCGCGCCATCTCAATACATAACTCACAATCCTCTATTTTTCCCCCGACTCTAATTCGACGGATATGAATGTGTTACCGTGCCACCGACAGAGTCATAGACGATCTGTTGATAGTCTCGAAGATCCTATCCCTGAGCGAGGGGTTGTATGTTTTTCGGAATGCATGTAGATCTTGTTATCTTTCTTTCCGAACTCGGTGAGCCCTCGCAACTTTCTTGCGTCGGAAATCGTCCATATCACCGTGCCAGACACCGTCCCAATTCCTCTTCGTCGCCCCCTCCCTGTGGGTATCTGCCTTCGGAAGAACTCAAAACTCAGGTACAGGCATGACCACCATATGTCAGACCGGTTGACGTTCAGACGTGTGACTGACACCATCGGACGTAAGACACTGGATGAGCTTCGGGAGTGTCTCATATCGTCGACTTGCGAGTCTGGATGGTGGATGCAGAAAGTGGTGACACCATGGGCCCGCGGCCTCACCTGTCTTAAGTACCGACCTTACCTGCGCTGGCTGCGCATTTGTCCTACCCGCCCCGTCTACCACTCAAGTACATCTCTCCGAGAGATTGTGAACAAACGTCATGCCTTCCACATCATTTCAAGCGATCCTTGATGCAGCTCTCGCCGACTACAGCAAGCAGGTTGGGATAGACTTCGCCAACCTCCCCCTTTCCGACAGTCTTCGATCTTGCAGTTCTCCTGATGACGTCCTTAAGCTACTCGAGGATAAGGCCAACAAATTCAAAGAATTTCGCGACGGAAATCGCAAGTTGCTCAACTGGCTTAGCCCGGTAGTCCACGTGGTTCATACCTTATCTGCTGTTCTTGGCACATCCAGTGGCGCTCCCTCAGTCAGCCGAAATATCCTCGTTCTTTCCGACTCTTTTTCACACCAATTCTATTACCAGGTTCCGTTCGATCCAGCACAGGCGATCTTTACTGGCGTATATGTTCTCATCGCAGTACGTATCCAATTACAGTCTCCGATTGCATCTCCTCATTCGATTGTAAAGGCAGCCAGTGGCGTCAGCTTGAGCTACGATGCGCTCGTCGAATTGTTTGAATGCCTCGCAAATTTTCTCAAACGCCTTCGAATATACACCGACCTCCCCTTGACTCCTTCCATGACCGAGATGAGCATAAAGATAATGGTCGAGTTACTTTCCGTGCTTGCTCTCGCTACCAAACAGATCAAGCAGGGTAGATTGAGTAAGTGGGCCCATCTCCTTGATACGCGAAGGCTTAACGCTGCACAGAGAAATTTGCAAAGAAGCTGCTAGGAGAAAGCGAGATAGAGGGTGTCCTACGCAGGCTGGACCGTCTCACCCAAGAGGAAGGTCGGATGACTATGGCCCAGACACTCGAAGTTGTCTACGGGCTTGTAAATAATGTCAAGGTAGTCATAAATGGTACGCAAAGGTTCTCAGCTGGTAATAGAGGGTTCAATTGAGGTATTGCCTCCACAGATGGCAAAGCGTCAGTGGACGGCATATGGAAGGTTTTGGGTGAGCTTTAACGGTTTCGGGGATTGGGGTCACGGAAATCGACCAGGACAGCAGATACGATGCAACAGATTGCGAACGATATAAACAAGATGAAGCGTCTGTTATCAATCCATTCTATCATTGTGGACCTGTGGTGCTAAAGTCAGGCGCAGGTGATCGCTTGCAAAGAGAGTCACGAAGTTGGCTCACCCCCCCGGATCCGTCACCTAATTACAACATTGCGCGTGAAATCCATCAAGAAGGAACTACGATGTGGTTCTGCAAGGGAAGTGCTCTTGCAGAGTGGAACGCGAAGGGTTCCCTGCTGTGGATCCACGGGAAACGTGCGTTTCCAATATTGGCCTTGCGACTGTCCTGATCCATTGCCCTCTCTGTAGCGGGCTCCGGGAAGACTATTCTGATGTACGTGGCGTTTCGTCGCCTTGAATTGTGGGTATTTACGCACTCATCTAGGTCCGTGATCATCCGAGAAGTCGACAGGCTGCGCAAGGCCGGACTAGCTTTGATGGCCTACTTTTTCTTCGACTTCAGGGACACTCAGAAGCAACACCGACGTGATCTCCTCTCCTCCCTCATCTTCCAGCTTAGCGCCAGATCTGATGCCTGCCACTGTATTTTCTCTCACTTCTATTTGGACCACGATGAAGGAGCACAGCAGCCTTCGGACGACGCCCTCTCCCGATGTCTGATGGACATGCTCAAAGTCGAAGGACAGCCGGCGGTGTACATCATCATAGATGCTCTCGACGAATCCCCTAATATCTCCGGAACTCCCACTGCTCGTGAAAAGGTGCTTCAATTCTTGGAACACCTCGTCGGTTTGCAACTTCCCAATGTACATGTGTGCATCTCAAGTCGTCCGGAGGTCGACATTCTGACCATTCTTGGACCGTTGGCGATGTTCCGTGTTTCGCTTCACGAAGAGAGCGGTCAAATGGCAGATATCTCTGGATACATCAAATCATTCGTGCACTCTGATCGTAATATGCGAAGATGGACGGCCGAACTTAGGCAGCTGGTTATTGATACACTGTCAGAGAAGGCAGACGGCATGTGAGCGATTCTTCTGATGGATTCTCCGCACTGCCACCTAACAAATGCCACAGGTTCAGATGGGTCTACTGCCTGTTGGACATCTTGCGTCGATGCTTCCCTGCAAGCATCCATGGTATTTTGAACCAGTTGCCCGAGACGTTGGATGAAACATACGAACACATGTTACTTAGGATCGACAAAGTGAAGCGGCAGTTCGCACACAGACTCTTCCAATGTATCGCCGTATCTGTTCGACCACTTCGCGTCGAGGAACTTGCCGAGATTTTGGCAGCCCGGTTCGATCCAGAGGCCCTCCCGCGGTTTTCCACGGGCTGGCGACTAGGCGACGAGGAAGACGCTGTACTCTCTGCGTGCTCCAGTCTCGTCACCGTCGTCGATGTGAACGGGTCTCGAATCGTTCAGTTTGCCCACTTTTCCGTGAAGGAATTCCTGACATCAGATCGCCTTGCGACCGCAACCGACGATCTCTCTTGCTTTCACATCACCCCTCACTTAGCACATGCCACACTCGCCCAAGCCTGCCTCGGGGTCTTACTTCAGCTCGACGACCGCGTCGACAAAGAGAGTATTGACTTTCCGCTCGCCGATTATGCAGCACGACACTGGTTCGAACATAGCCGGTTCGAAAATGTGTCATCGACGATCCGGAATGCCGCGGAATGGCTGTTTGATCGAGATCGGCCACACTTCTCTGCATGGGTCTGGATACACGATATTGACGACCCCTGGCGAGGACCCATGCCTACGAAGCACCCAAGGCCGCCAGACGCTCCCCCATTATATTACGCCATACTTTGCCGTCTCCTGTGGCTTATAGACCGCTTGATTGCGACCTCTCCAGGGGATGTCGACGCCAGGGGGGGTTATCACCGGACTTCATGGATCGCTGCATTCGACGTTGGCGAAATTGACGTTGGATGCTCGCTTCTTCGGTCTGGCGCTGACGTCAATGTCCTGGATGGCGAGGGGCGCAATCCACTACACCAAGCATCCGAAGACGGACGTACTGACATTGTCCGGTTATTACTCGATCACAACGCAGATGTCGATCTTCTGTCAACATATCACCAGACTCCATTGTTAGAGGCTTCCACCGTCGGAGAAGTGGAGACATCGCGGCTACTTATCCAATACGGGGCGGATGTGAACTCCCATAGCTGGAAAGGTTCCACCCCACTGATTGCAGCTTCGGATAACGGGCATTTGGACGTTGTTCGACTCTTAATTGATAACGGCGCAGACATCGATTTCACCAATGACAAACACCAGACCTCGCTGCATTCAGCAGCAGGAAAAGGCCATCTTGACATCATGAAGCTCCTTCTTGACAGTGGCGCCGATTTCAACATACGTGATGCCGATGAGAAGACACCCTTGGACCTGGCATTCGACAATGGGAGACTCGAGGTTGCAAATTTCCTATCCGGACACATCAAATATGTAATATCTCTGGACGGCGTTGTGACGCCGTCTTCCCTCCAACCGCGAAACAGGCCTCCCAGTAGTACTGTTCATTCACTACCGAAACTTGGAGACAAAGTCAAACTCTCGGACGACGAGCCACCTCCGCTTTACACCGCGTCAGAAGACGGACAACTTGACGTCGTACGGTCATTACTTGATCGAGGTTCGGATGTCGATGAAACGGACAGCGGTCGCAGGACCGCATTGTGGGCTGCATCATGGAAGGGGAGATTCGAGGTAGCAAGATTACTGATTGAGCGCGGTGCGTACGTGGACTCGCGAAGCAGAACCGGCTGGACCCCGCTGCAGAATGCGTCATGTGTTGGATGTCTGAAGGTCACGCGATTGCTACTCGACCACGGCGCTAATGTGAACGCAAAAAACCGGCACCAGTGGACCGCGTTGCATGTTGCATCGTCGGAGGGGCACCTCCAGATTTGCATGCTTTTAGTGGAGCGTGGTGCAGATTTGAATGTTCGCAACTCCAGTGGGCGGACTCCAAGACAAGAAGCGATGTTATCTGGAGAGCACAGGATTGCAGAGTTCTTTTTTGAGCACGGTGCATGCGAAGAGTAAGCTTTGGAAGACACTGGCAAGGGGTCATCGTACGGGTATTCCAATTTTCGATTCCTACCATCATTAGTATCGATGCGATGATGAGATTTATCAGAAGCCACCAGTTAATGTCCAATTTGTCCTCAATAACTTTGTTCGAATCGTTCAGATGTGCGATATGTACTATTACGTTTAACTCTATTTTCTCACCAGTGTACCTCAAGCAATTTACCAAATAAAATAAACATGCATGAAGAAGTATGCATCAGTAAGGGAGGGACAATGCCGTGTTAACCACACCCCAATCCTCTGTCCCCCTCTTCTAGCCCCTCCTTTCTGCGCATGGCCCTACCCGCTCGTCCTCCACCCTTCACCCAGAAGAGGGGGGTGCTATTCCCGCCCACGATCGCGCGCAAAGGGAGGGAGACACGAGGAATGGATAGCTGCATCAAAGAAGAGACGGCGCGCACATCATGTACCTCCCGCCCCCGTTTGCGCGGGAATGGGAAGGGTCCCGCCCCGCCCCCTCGTTCAAGCACAACGACAGCAAGCGAACAGGCAGCAGACTCCGAATCGGCCGTGCCCCGCTCCTGCTTGTACGTAAGTTTTTAGAATAAAATAAAATAAAATAAAACCCTATTTTAATATTTAATTCTTTTATTTAAATGTATTAATTAAATCACCCCGTCCCTGTTTTCCTTTCCCGTCGTGTACACGAACGAACCGCGGCCCCACAAGTGTGTCTTTCCCTCTTCCCCATCTTTTGTGCCCCCCAGCTCCAATTTGCGTGCGAAAAGAGATAGTGAACGGGTGGCCACACGGGAATGGGAAGTCCCCCCCCCTTCCGCCCCTTCCACCTCTCGCACATAAAGGCAACGCGCGAGTGGTGGGCCGCACGCAAACCGAAGTCGCATGGGAGTGGCTCGCCTCACCCATCCTTTTACCCCCCGCTCCGATCTGCAGCTACAGGGAACAAGGGTACCCGCCCAGGAATGGGAAGGGGCTCTCCCCTTCCCACCCCCCTCTCACGTACACAGGCGACGCGCGCAAACCCGGAAGCGGCACCTTTTGTACCCTGTTTACGCGCAAAGGTAGCACGAGGGGCCGCGTGCAAACGCACATGTGGTGCCCCACCCCCAGTTGCGTGTACGCGAGTGTGAGGCAGGCAGGCAGGAATGGGATGGGGCGGGGCGGGGCGCGCCTCCCTTCATTCTTTTGCGCGCCGCTCCCGAACCCGCAGACCACAGCCCAGAGCGATGCACGTCCCAGGGTTTACTTTTGCCTCAGTCCTTCGCGAAATGGGATCGCTATGGTTCCCGATTTCCAGAAGACAATAAATATATTTGGGAACATGTATATAGTTATATTACAGGGCTGGATGGTGAGGACTTGATGAGTTCGCGCGCAGCGCGCTTGAGGCCCGTTGAGTGACCAAACATACCAAACACTCCACCAGCCTAGGTCGTCCATGGAGCCCGCCGCCTCTGCGCCCCACATCTAACTACCGCCTCGCCCAAACGTACACGACCTCCGGTGCCCGTGGCAACCACCACGGCGTCTCCCTCCTGGCATCCATGAATTTCGAGGAGCACAGATGCAGCTGAGATGCTCACACCATGACACCACCAGGCGCGTCGCTTGTGCCGTCGAGGTGGCCTACAGCAGCCCACTTATATCGAGGAACGCGTGGGTGGCCACGGAAAATGGTGCATCGGCCGCGGTGCCCGAGCAGCTCCAGCAAGCATGGAAACAGATCAGGCATCGACTTCGCGGGTCTGCTGCGCGACCTGCCGAGCGTGCGGAGCCGTCTGCGTCGTCTATGAGGGTGAATGGGGCTGCGTTAAACGCAGGCTGTTCGGCGGAGTAGCGCGGCATGGCAACGCTTCGGAAGACGGCGAATATCTCGGAGAGCAAGCTGGGAGTCATGACTGGAGGAGGATGGGTTGGCCACTATTTTTGACATATACAGTTGAATTTGGGTCGAAAAAGTGTCTCTTCAACTCTATTCGGGGTTTACGTCGCTGTTTTGTGGACGATGTATTGGATCCCAGCCTTCTGGGTTGTCCGTGAGGGAGAACAGGAACACAATGAGTGTGAAGATAAAGTCGTATCGCGCCTGCATGAAATGCATGAGGCGTGTGTTGGAGGCGCTCGACACGCCCCCCTCGTTCATCTACGGTCTCGAGACCGACCCTGTGACCGAAACGGCCTTGATGGTAAGATCGACGATGACGACCGCAATTGTGCGATAAGTCAGCGCAGGTTTTGAGGGGATGCACCCAGACGTACCAGGGTACGACAGCTCAGCCACTCTGCGGCCTCCCACCTGTCCTGGTCCCAGCACCCTGTATGTCAGGCTCCTGCCCGTAGACATTCACGCTGCCATCAAGCCGGTCGGGGGAGAGACACGCATGAGCGTCACAGGCCTGCACCATAGGCACATGCAGCAAGTACCTCTTGCTGTCCGCGAGCACGCTGACCCACCCGTGCAGCAGGGTGTGTGTATGCAATGAAGACGAGGCACCGCGGGCCGAGACAAAAGTTCCCGACACGAGGATGTACTGGCGGCTTACACGTTAAATGAGGAAAGGTGTTTGATCAGCCAGCAGGTCATAGATACTTGGTAAATTCTAAATAGAAAAACGCTGTGACGAACGACAAACTCAGAAAGTCTCCACCCAAATTCCTCGGCTCGCCGTTCTGCACCCATCCCGCGGCCTCAAGACACGCCACTCTATCTGCACCACAACCCGCGCGTACCCCCCCATTCCCCATGCCCCGGGTTACACAAGCCGACACAAGCATTGCACTGGTAAGTTACTCCTCGTTCATGCTCACTGGAGTCGACCAGCCCGACCACACCTCCAGCAGGGCGTACACGTCTCTTCCGTCGCTAGCGCAACTCCATTTGCACGCATGCGCCAATATCCACACCTACTTTTAGACGGGCCATATCTGGATCGCGCACCGAGTATGGATGGATGCACGGCCCGAATAATTCGGTGTTTCGTATATGCTGGCCGCGCCAGCTTTCCGTGCTGTGCATAGTGCGTTGTGCAGAATCGCAAACATGACGACCAGCTGGTCAAAGGTCGACGGTTCCATTGGGGAGAGGGGAAAGGCGGTCAAACAAGGTGTGTAGCCATTGTGTCGATTGTCAGGTCGCATACATCCAGATGAATGTCCACAGAAAGCATATCGGGGATTCCGCCTCAGTCTCGAGCGCATGCAGGGAAACCAACTGTGAACGTCGTTGTGGTAAAGACGACGCAGTTGGGTATCCGGTAACATAACGGCGGGACTTGGCGTAGTTTGGGTACGGTGCTAGGACTAAGGAATGGGACCGATGTCGGTAGGTGGCCCCGCTACCCGGAAAGGGACAGAACGTCGACATTTCTCAGCCTCAGCAACACACGAGCATGGAAATAGTATGGAACATGGGTCAGAAATCGGGTGAGTTCCGTGTGCCGCCCACTGCCAGTGGGCCTTCAAAATACCAACTTGGGTTCTCCGCAAACCCATTGCTCAGGTGCAAGGGTGTCACTGGAGGCACGCTCAATTGTCTAAGATGTCTATGTCTGAGATTCGGGGCACTAGATAGAGTTTGTTGTGTATCCAGTCAAGCGTTATCAAACTGTGGTGGGCGGCGGAAGGAACTGGGGTTAGGGTTTCCACCTGTGACCATTTCCTTTTGCTCACCCTACATCGGCACCGCCCTGCTACTCTACCTCCTCTACGAGTGCATTATCATCCCAATACGTCCCTCACAATCCTCAACCGATTTAAAGCGGGCTACTCTTGGTGCTGTGCGTACCTCCTCAAGACCTAAAACCCGCGCACGTGCATGAGGTTCGACGGGTTGTATGGCGGGAGGCCCTGCTTGCAATTGTCGTCACTGTATTCGACGTCACTGGAGGGGATTTTTTCTCCAGGTCAGCGAGTAAAATCCCAAAACCTGAATCCAGCTTAGAAGACGGTTCGAGATACTGGGTGACAGTACCGCTTTTCGAATAGACGGGACGGACGTACGGTGTTTTTGCGGGGTATGGCGAAACAGTCGTTCTTTCGGTACACCGCCCACGATATGGTCTTTTTTTCCATCTCTGACTGTAGATGTGCCACTCCCATCGACCAACCGCAAAGCACGAAGATCTCGCCCGAGGAGATGTCAATATTGTTTTTTTTAAAAGTATCTCCTTCGTCTGTGTCAATGCTGATATCGCACTTCTCGAACAAGTATACCATTTGTGGTCGACTCGTTGAGAATGCCGTTATCTTAAAGGTCGCCGATAGGTAGATGCGTCGGCCTCTCATCGAAATATAATTGATTGTTGTTGCAATATTGAGCTGTCTTCCACCAGGTGTAGCATCAGGTGGGCGGCCGGCCACCCGCGGTCTGGTACACCTCTCCGGACGGACCCATGGCTCTCTTTACCATATTCCTACAGTATCGCGTGGTCAACTATGCCCAGGTGGTAGATTTGCTTAACGTTGCACTTCCCGCAAGTGTATGTTGGACTAGATGGTCGTTTTCTCCTGGGCTTTTTTTTTTTGGAAAAAGCATGAGTCTCAGTCTTCCATTGTTCTCGGCCACTCACTCCTTCAGGGTACTCCATGTTCGCCATATTCCTGGTCGCGAAAACGTCTCCATCAATATCAATTCACTCCTGCGGCAGATCAGATCAAAAGAGGGGCCTCGTTCTGTTTCTCCTCAATCAGATCGCCTGGAAGACTGGACCCCGCGATATCTGAGAGCTTCCGAGCATGGTTATTGAAGTGTTTGCTGTTGCTGACTCGCTGATTCTTGTCATCTCCGCCTGCCATCGTCCCGCGCCGCCCGCCCCGCAGCACTTTCCCACCGCGATCGACCTCCCCTCGTCTACCCATGTTCCGGATGGTATAGCCACCCACTCTATATGTACTTCGCTTCGTGGAGTCACACTTTGTCTCATCTGGTCAGGTCACCTGCGCCTGCTGCGGTTCTTCATTCGCAAGATCGTTCGCTGTGTTTCTGTGACGCCGTCTTGGCCGCCCGGATAGGTTTTGCGGTCGTCGCTGCCTGGAGATTTCTCGGCGAACTAGGCAACCTCCTAAACCTAGTCGACTTCTGTTGGCACTACAGGCTAGTCACGTCAATGTTTCCTCCGCAGATCATAAAGCGCCTCCGAACGCTTGTCGTTGCCGCCATTGCCACAACCCTGAAAAGGTGAAGGCCGACCAATTCTAGGACGTGGGTGTCGCTCATGCGTTTTCTGGTGTTCTTGGTGAAGCCGTCAGTCAAAGAGCTTCGTTCTTCCTACTGGTTCACGCCCCATTGCCAGCTCTCGTCTAAACCAGCAAGGGAAATTTCTGTAGGGTTGGGTGTTCTCATCACGGTACGTCTCTTGACGCTCTCCTGTATCGCCCCATCTCATAATATCTGGACACAGGCGGCCAACGGTGTCGGCGACGCACTGATTGAATGCATCGGATAATGGCCGAACTACTCTCCTTACTTGCTTTCGCTACTAAGAAAATTGAGCAAGGTCGATTCAGTAAGTGGACCCCTTTCCCCATAGGAGATCGGGAGGAACGTCGGATGACTAACCCCCGCAGTGACGTCACGCTCGATTCGGCCCGAACTGGTGAAGCGGGACTTAGGGGAAACCAGACTACCACAGCAGCAACAGGCCCTGGTGCAATGAGTGTCGTCAACGGCGGCCGCGGTCAAGAAAGCGGGGGACCTCTTTTTTCTTATTTCTGTCAAGTCTGCGTCTACCGTTTCCGTGTCCATGTTGAGCAACAAGCGCGAGAGATCCATTTCAAGCGTCATAAGGTTTCGTGCACCCTATTTTCGACCCCGCCTCTCCCATAGGGGCTTTGTACGTCGATTGTTTTGCTCAAAATGTAAAAAACATGTAAAAAGCCTGTATAAAAACGCGCTCGAATCCTTTGACCTTCCTCTCCCTCTCCAAAGCGAGCTCTCTAGTCGCGAAGGCTTTTTCTATTGTCTCGGTCTATTTCTCTCTTCGCTCACTTTTCTCACTTGCCGACTGAACCGGCCCACGGAATCTTGTCACCTGAACTTATCCGGCGATCAACAGGGTAGCCATGGAGGGTACGCATGTTTTTCAGCTGGTTACAGGTGCTCCACTGAGGAATCACCTCGGTAGATGGCAAGGCGTTGGTGGACTACATCTTGGAGGCATTGGGTAGGCTATATTACGTTTGACAGTTGGTTGTACACAAGCTGATTAGGATGCTAGCTGCGATCCAACGAATGGTAAACGAAATAATGGGTTCGTATCCGCCAAATATATTGTTATTGTCTATTGGCGCTAATATCATTGCAAGTGACCAGGCGCGAGATAGGTCCCGAAGTTGGCTTTCGCCCACCGATCCATCGCCAAACTACAACATTGCACGATAATTCCACCAAGATGGGACAACCACCTGGTTCTTCTAAGGAAGCCCCTTTGCCGAGTGGAAGGAAAAGACCTCTTTGTTGTGGATATATGGAAAACGTGTGTTTTAACATTAGCCTGGTGACAATCCTGATTTCTTCTCCTGGCTGTAGCGGGTTCAGGAAAAACTGTTTTAATGTACGTGGTCGTACACTACCTTTGCTATCGTTACTTACCCATTGCTAGCTCCTCGATTATTCATGAAATTGACAGGATGGGCACAGCACAGATGGCGTACTTTTTTTTTTTTTTTTCGATTTCCAGGTCGAGGGGAAGCAGTACCACCGTGATCTCCTCTCTTCTCTTCTTTTTCAACTCAGTGGCATGACTGATTCCTGCTATCCCATTTGGTCTCGTTTATATTCTTCCCACGGCAAAGGGAGTTACCAACCCTCAAAGAACGCACTCTTGCGATGCCTGATAGAGATGCTCAAAGTCCCAGGACGGCCTATGGATTACATCATCATAGACGCTCTCGACGAGTCTCCGGACAACTCTGGGTTGCTAAGCGAACGTGAAAAGGTGCTTGTCGGCTTACATCTTCCGGATATGCATATCTGTGTCTCCAGCCGCCTTGAGGCCGACATACAGGCCGCCCTCACACCCCTGGTGCCGCTCTGTGTGTCGCTTCATGACGAAAGCGAACAAAAGGGCGACATCACAAGTTACATTAACACAGTTGTGCACTCTGATCAGAGAATGCAGCTGTGGACAGTGGACGATAAGAAGTTGGTGATTAATTCACTCTCTGAAAAGCAGATGGGATGTAAGTGACTCTACACGCAGTTTCTCGGAAGTGTTACTTGATAAATGGTACGGGTTCGAATGGGTTGACTGTCAGTTGGGGAAGCTGAGTCGGTGCCTCTTCCGAAGCATACAGAGTATCCTGGAAGACTTTCCCGAGAAGCTGAATGGAACGTACGAACCGGCGTTACTTGGGATCCACGAAGTGAAGCAAGAATTTGCACAGCGGCTCTTTCAATGTCTTGCTGTATCTGCGAGGCCACTGCATGCTGAGGAGCTCGCAGAGGTTCTGGCAGTATGGTTCAACACAGAAGTGCCCCCCGAGTTTAACAAAGGTTGGCGGCCAGGCAACGCCGAAGACGCAGTCCTTTCTGTGGGCTCTAGTCTAGTCGCCATTGTTAGCGTGGACGGGTGTCGAGTTGTTCAGTTTTCCCACTTTTCCGTCAAAGAATTCTTGATGTCACATTGCCTTGCCACGGCAAGAGAGGATCTTTCATACTATCACATCACCCCCCACCAGATCCAGGACCTTCCACTCGCCGATTACGCTTCTCGGCACTGGTTCGGTCATTGCCGTCAGTTCGCCGAGGATGTGCCACCAACCATCCGGGATGCTGCAATGCGCTTGTTTGACCGAAGGAAGCCCCACTTCTTCGCACGGGTCTGGATGTACGATATAGACTCGGACGATCCCTCTGGAAAATCCATGTCTACAGAGCACCCAGAGCGGCCAAAGGCAACCCCGTTATATTACGCTTTACTCTCTGGTCTCCCCTGGCTTGTGGAGGACTTGATTACCCAGAAGATATCAACGCCGGAGAAGGGTATTATAAGACTCCACTGTTTGCCGCGTTCGCCAAGGAAGACCTCAAAGTTGCTTTGTCACTTCTGCAGTTTGGCGCCGATGCGAATGCCCTGGACAATGGAGGCATGAGTTTATTGCACTGTGCGTCCCAGTCGCGAAGTGAAAACTCGGACCGCGACTTGGACTTCATGCAGCTTTTACTCGAGCATAACGCAGATGTCGACCTTCCGAGCGTAGAGGGTCAGACAGAACCCTTTGGGACTGTGCGCCGCTAACGGTCAACTCGGGAAATTCCATCTACTAGTTCCGCGGCAGGCCAATGTCAACGCTCGGGATAAGGACGGCCGGACCCCACTGTGGAACGCATCGCACCACGGTCATTTGGACGTCGTTGAGTACTTAATCGACAGTGGCGCAGACATCAACTCCGCTGACAACAAAGGATGGACACCACTTCATGCTGGGTCGGATGGAGGAGATTTTGGCATTGTGGAGCTTCTGCTTGGGCGCGGCGCGGATCTCGGCCTACGTGATGGCGATGGGAAGACACCCTTGGATTTGGCGTCCTGTAATGGGAAACACGCGGTGGCAACGCTCATTTCTGGACATATAGAAGAGCAAAAAATGCTCTGTCGATAGGCAGCCTTCGGCACACACTGCGTGTTGAGCGAAGCATGTGGCCAGTGTGTGGCCAGCGAGCCGATCACTCGGCGAGCGCCACAACACTGTGCCACAGCCTCGGCCACAGCAATGAGCTGTGGCCTCGCCAGCACGTATCAAGAGCGCAGACTGTGTCTGCACTCAACTGAGTGGCCATAGGACTTTAGATACGATAGCTAGCTTATTAATAGTCATCCTGTTGTGTATATAAGACCTACAGTGTGCGCTCAATACACACAGTTCATTTGGAACACTCAGTAGTGATAACATACATCGTTTCACAGGTAAGCTAAGTAGTACACTATATACCAGTTGCTCCCCATGCCTGCTCGTCACTGCGTCAGCAAAATGGCTTGATTCTTTTCGCTTAATCCCAACAGCATATGTTAGGAAAATCATCTCCACTGTAACGCCGTACTTTGTATTTGGAGGACGGCATAGACTTTTATGGCTTTCCTGGTATTTCTGCTCAGGCTTCGCAATGGATGCTGAACAGTTCATGTAATGAGAGGATCAATGTTGACCAACGTACAATTCAAATCCCTCATCCCGGTTCTGGAAAAACTATTCTGAATTTCTGATGTAGTTTCATCGCATTCGACTGTGGATATTCACGCACTCTCCTAGGTCCGCGATCATCCGAGAAATCGACAGGATGTGCAAGGCTTGACTGGATTGACACAGCCACGTCCTTCTCGCTTTCGCACCCGATCAATACTGCTCTGCTGCCCTACATCATCGGTACGTCCTCCGCAATCCCCTGACCAATTAAAAGTGGGTTACTCGCAGATACCGTGCCCACCCCCTCACTTCTCCATGCGACCTACACCCCACCAGGTTCAACGGGAAGGATGGAAGCAGGACCTTGCTTGCCATCGCGTGCACCTTATTTGATATCATCACTGAGAGGGGATTCTATGGCCCACGTAAGCGAGCATAAGCCCCAGCCAAGATCCTAGAATTTCGCGGGGCTCGATGCATCGCGGGGCATGGCGAAACGGTCGTTCGATCTCGGTGCGTAGCCCATTATATGCTCTTTTTTTTTTCCCTTCCCCATCTATGTTTGGATAGCCATAGAGATGTTGATGCCCGTGCTGGGCCAGTTCACATCTTTTTGCGGGAACATGGAGAGGTGAGTCAGAGCTGAGCATTTTCCGAATGAGTATGTCATCTGGGGGTAACCCATTGAGAGTGATGCTACCATTTGAAGGTTACGATAGGTGGATGTGGCATGGTCTGTTTGGTTTAGTTGCGGGCCTTGCGACCAGTAGAAACCATGAAAATCGAATGAAGGGAAGCGTTTAATTCCTACATTGGTGAATCCATTACACAGAATACGGCTACAGATGGTTTTAGAAGAAAAAAAGAATTACGGCTACAGACACAGTACGTGACAACACGAGACTTGATACTTCGGCATGTAACTCGTCGACACGTGGACGTCCAATCGAGAAACAGACACAAAGACTTCCATATCCTGACTGGAGTCACACGAGACGGACCCCTTAGAAGCATGGCTTCCAGAACCATCGAGGTAAACCTCCTGAGTCGGTGACGAGATCATCCGGGACATAATAATGATAGCAGTTTGGATCACAGGGTGTTGGTATGGGTAGTGACGGCCCTTACCAGGATTACGTTCCTACATAAGGGTCAGTGAGTTATGAATAGTAATGAAGAGGGACGAACACAGAAGACAAAAGACGTGTGAAACAACAACACATGAACAAGGGACTTGTTTCTGTCGATACTGTCGGGTGAATGCCTCTCGTCAAAGTCATAGAAAAATTCAACAACGTCCGTGATCATCTTCTTCACGTCGATGAACAGTTCCATGTTGTTGTCTGTGGGGTGGAGATACAAGTTAAGGGTATACACCGCCTTGGTGGAAATGGGACATACCAGCTCGTATGGGGTAAACGAGTTAGGAATGAGTCCCGCCTTTTCACACGCTTCGTGCCATACTTCCATTGCCCATTCACTCTTCGTCTGGGGCGTTGGAAACGCGTCTTTGCAAATAAGATAAATTCTGTAAACAGATGGAGCCACGGCAGCTACACGGTCATGGTCAAATATCGACGACGAAACGAGTCTTTTGCGCGACGAAGTTAGACTTGGCAATGGCCTTGGCGAATTCCCTCTTGAATAAGCGTAATGAGATAAACAGAAATAGTTATAGGTGGAGAAACAACCTCGGCAGCATAATCTGCGAGTGTGCCAGCCCTGCAAGATTCTCGACCACGTAGAAACTTTGATTGGCCCCACTTTGAATCCAGCACTGATACTTTCGGGCTATATCTGACATTAGCGGAAAAGCAAGTTTGATATATGAGTGCGAATACTTACAGAATATTGTCCTCGATAACTTCGCTAGCAGGGTAGCTGGGGTCGATTGCCGCCCGTTTTTCTGAGGCTAACCCAAGGGTCTCGGCATACGGTTTCTCGTGATCTCGCTGCCCTTAAACTTAAATCCGACGCGCCTACATGATGGGATAGTAAAGACAGAGAAGTGAGAAGATCGCGGTGTAGCAAAGGAGCGGCAACTGACCTCCGGGGGGAAGATGGTGGTGTGGCAACTCCGGAGGGGGCTGGTGTGACAAAGGCCTTCACCACACTCCTATACGTCGCATTCCAATGACCGGGTGAGGGTTTCAGACCGGACCAATTTGTTCTGGAAGTCGGTATCGGCTGGCGATCACGACTATTAGCGGTGCCATGCGTGGTCTATTTGAGACCGTGAAAACTGAGAGAACGGAGGCGTTTAATTCGAACTATTACACAGAAATACGGCAATCACAGTACAACAGGAGAACACGATACTGGATACTCCAAAATGTACGAACTCGTTAGAAGTAGATGTTCAACCACGAAGTAGACGTCATTCGAGCCATGCGCCGTCATGGCCGTTAGTCGCTTCGCGCTGCTGATCGCTAAACCTCCAAATCTTGACTGGAGTTACGTGGGAAAGTCCTCTCTGTGTGTCAGCGGTATTCTGGGTAAATCGGAGATGGAAACAAGTGGGACACCTGCGTGCTTGCTGGAAGGGAATTGTGCATCATTAAACATGTCCCTATGATACATAGACAGTCGTAACTTACCGTGCTTCCTTGAGGGGATCCCGTTGTAAGCGTTCGAGCGTGTCATCGATGGCGTTTTGCTGGAAGTCACCAAGTGAGCTGATGTGTGACCGGTACACGGTCTTGAACCGCTCTTCGTCCTAGCCGGTCTCCTGACGTGTGCCGTCGGTCCACTCGTCGATGTAGCAATCGATCTGACTAAGAGTGTGAAAATCGAACTTCAATGCAACTCTTACCACCGTGAGTATAAAAGCAATGGCCGGAACTGGCACCGGGGAAAAATGTTCACGATAAATGACCCCATCATCTGCGCTGTTCCGGAACCATGTAACGTTGAAAGCCTGTTGGATCAAGGGATGCCGATACGGTGACGAGCCTACGTGATGGTCAGTGAATCGAAAACGACGACGAAGAAAGACAAACAAGGTAGACAAACGACCTGTCAGACAACAACGCCCGAGCACGGGATCTGTTTCTGAGGACCGAGGGATAAATGACTCGCTTCAAAGTCATAGAAAACCTCTACAGCGTCCTTGACCCTCTTCTTTGCCTCAATGAAGAGTTTCGTGTTGCCGTCTGTGAACTGAAGTTACAAGTGAAGGATATGCGTCGTCCTGGGGAGAATGGGACTTACCAACTCGGGTTGGATAAATGAGTCAATAATGGCACCAGCCTTTGCACACGCTGCGCGCCAAACGGCCACTCCCCATTCATCCTTCATTTGGGGAATTGGGAACGCATCTTTGCAGCTAAGATAAACTCTGCAAAGAGATAGAGCCACGAAGGTCACGCGGTCACGGTCAATCTCTTCATGTCGATGAAGAGATCATCGATCATTGGGAAATATCGAACCCAACCGACCAGGTACCGACCAAGAAGCAAGAGTTGCGTCGCTAGCCCTGCCTGACACCGACTATAATAAGAGTAATGTGATAAACGCGAGAGTCACGAATAGGGCGGAAACAACCTTGACAAAACGAAGCGTTTCTTGAGCGGCCTCGCGTTATGCTCGAGCTTGTATGTACTTTGTAAGGCCCCGCTTTGATTCCAGCTCCATATTCATCTTGGTCTCACTATCTGACATCAGCGGTGAAGTAATCTAAGATGAAGGCGAACTCTCACAAAGCAATTCTATCTCTCACGACTTGGAGGTCGTTAGGGTTGATCACCGACACTGAGCTTATCGCACGGGCTTCGTCAACTCGCTTCTCTTTGGGCCTTTTTCGAGATGGTCCAATATCCCTGATTCATAGAAAGCGCTAGCTGAGGTTTCAGGATTCATAAGGATTATCCATGGTGGGAGAGTGGAGCAATGGACAGAACCCCGAATTAGGGGTCTGCCATTGGGATCGGCTTCTGTTAAAACCATATCACGGCTGTTAGATTTGTGGCCAACAGGAGATGATGAGAGAGTGGAGCGATGGAATGACGGTAGCATATAGGGGACGGGACGTGGGTTTTGTAATCACGTGATTCTCCTCTCTACGCTGGCTCTACATCGTACCGTACTTCGCGGTTCGAACGAGTTCTCGCTGCTGCGTGCGGCGGTGTTGTACCAATTACTGCGGGAGCTGCGTGCGTGCGAGCTCAACTACAGACGTGAGGTCGGCCACGCGCATTGAGGGCGCTTCGTCCCTGGCCTCGAGGACCCCCTCGGTAACTCCGCCGCGTGCGTCATGGAGGCTGAGGAGGTGCCGCCCAGACACCCCGCGAGATGGCGGCGCGTGTGGGGTACCGGCGGGAGTCGGCGTGGGGTCTGGGCATGGCGATAGGAATCAGGCTCGGGGATGGGAATGGGGTATCGGCTGTGGCGGTGCTGTCCGGAAATGGACCCTGTCTCTGTGACCGGTCGGCAGCAGAACACCACGAGGATGGCACAAGGCATCATGCATCACGAGTGTTCGTCGGACCGGCTCTGGGTGCCCTCGGGCTGGCCACTGGCAATGGCAATCCGGACTGTTGCGCCGCAGAGCCAAGGCGTCCTTGGAGGTGCCTTCGATCGTCTACTAAGGGACGTAGAGAAAGTAGTTTGGCTGAAAATAACAAATCTCGTTTTGTATATATTCTGTGTTGTTGATAGGACGTACAGTATCATATTGACACATTGAATGGATGTCGTAATAATTTTGTCGTAGGGCAATGCGTTGCCCTTGCGCCACCCCATTTTGCAATAGGCCGTCCTAGGCGGAGGATTCGAGCAATTCTTGACTCGCAGGCCTGATACTGTACACGGGCAAGACACATGTTGCAGAGGGACAAAGCCTGAGAGTCATATCGGTGCCCGACCGTGAGAAAGTTCCATTTATGGGGGGTGTGCCTGAAAAAGGGTAAATCCCGAGGTGTCCCTGTGCTGTCCTCTTCACCACGCCATCACATCTGTATCCGGGACTCCTTCCCCTCACACTCTCCCACTTCTCCCCCTTGCCAGTTCACTCTTCCCCTCCCCGTTACAGTGTTTTTCCCAGCTTCCGATGTCGTCACGCCCAAAACAATCCATGTCCGAACTCAAGCTCCGCCGCCTCCTCGAGCACAACCAGCGGCTGCGCGAGGATCTCGGCCGCCCTCGCATACGCGTAAGCGAGGCGAGCGCAAGCCTCATAAGATACTGCAAGACCACCACAGACCACCTCGTCAGTCTCTCTCCTTCATTCCCCTCCCAATTCCCGATTCCATCATCTCCTTTTTCATGTTCATCTCCACCCATCTTTCTTTCCCAATCCAATCCCTTCCACTTTGCGACTCCCCCCTCTCTATCTTTCTATCGCTCTTCTACTTTTTTGCTCGATGAGGTAGGGCTCTCGTACTGATGTCGTTTTGTGCGCATATTTGCAGGTTCCATCGGTGTGGGGCCCCATCGGGAAGAATGAGGACCCATATGCGCCACAGACCCGCGCAGGGTGCTGTACTGTGCAATGAAAATATTCTGTTACCATCGCCGTCTCCCTCGCTCCCGCTCCGAAGCGAGAGCGGGTCACTTTTTTCGTTCGCATTCGTCTACAAACAAGTTACCACCGGCATTTTTGCCTCGCATCTCGCCACCCGTTACTACCCCTTGGTCTCTCCGAGACGAGGACTGCCCCAGCCCCAGGCCCCACTCCCCTCTGCCGACGCTTCCCTCCACGTGTAGGAATACAGTCAAGATACAGCACAGATACAGCTTACATACGTACATCTCCGGCGCACGCATACATCACCACCACCACCGCATACTCCATGTCGCAGACAGGCATACGTCGCCCTCCCTTTTCTCGCTTTCTTCGTCTCTTACTTACGCTCTCTCAATCTGCTTGCTTTATCTATCACGTCCGGTCATTTCCATTTTTATTTTGCTGTTCTCCTTCGTTCCGAGATATATTATTTCTCCCTGTCGCTCACTTTCTTGTTTGCTTTTACCCCTCCCCCTCTTCTCAGTATGCCATTTCTGTCTGCCTCGGCTCGAGTTTTGTTGTATATACACCTTTTCTCCCGTGTTGTTACACAAGGTCCAGGTTTTTTTTTTATCTTACAGGATTTTGCAGCCGAAAGAATATGATGGACGCGCCGCGCGTCTGCTTACTCCCCATTAACTCCACCTGTTCGTAATCGTACGTGTGGGACCTCTGAGATGTCGTGTATCTCCTTGGTTACTTGCACACATCATCTGAAGCCCGCTCGATCGTTCTTCTGTATGTGTATATTCAGCGTAAGTAGTAAGTCAGAAGGTAGACTAATGGGGGTCGAACAGTACCGGTGCCGTCGTGGGATCCCCACATACATAGTGTCAGTGGGCACTTACCTCGAGCATCATCCAGAAACTCAACCCGCTATACAATGCCATTCGCTATCTGTGTTGATGTAGAAGAATGTGCGCCTCTGAGGGAATCCCGGTGAGCCAATGCAAGAAAAATACCTCTTTACTCGCCTTCAGGTTGATTTGTTTGTCCGTGCCGGAACGGCAACCAATACCAGCTCCCCCAACACACCTGCATTCCCGCCAGCGGCGCCGGCACATCCCACGGGCCTACGTTGGAATCCCATTTGCCGTTACCCTTTTGTGTCAGTAGAGTTTAGAGTGCTGTAGCACCGGACAGCTGATGGCGCCACGACCAAAAGAAGGGCAAGCGAATAGGGAGAGGAGGGACCGGGAGAACCGAACATTGCATTGTTAGAGGGAACTTTGCGGGGTGCGGGGGCCCGTGTGGCAATTGGTCCGCTAAGTACTATGGTACGAATCGGTGGCACCGAATCATTCCGGGCGGTGTGCACTCGACTCCTACGTAACAGTGGCGCGTCATGAAAGCAAGTACAGTAAGCACCTGCTGAGTGAGTTATGATATGAATTAGGACATGGGAACGGCCCGGACCTAGGCCCGGCGGTGGAAAGGTCGGATTCCCGGTCGGCGCCGAGGAGCATCCCCGGGTTGCGCCACTATCAACGGAGCTAGCCTTTTCCGAGTCACGTTTTGCTTTTTCGTGGCCGAGTTTCTTTCCTTCTATCAGCGCAGCGTTGATGGGACGACTTGCCCATGTACACCGGCGCGGATTCTCCTGTGCTTCGCAGGTGCTTTGTTCACGCGCCCCTCCCCCCGCGCTCACCGGGATAGTGCAGGCTTGCATCGATTAGAAAGATGCGAACGTCATTGAAGAAGATAGACTCCACAATCCATTGGGCACGCCTCGAGAATCCCCACACCATACTCGATCTTTTTCATTTAACCTTTTGCTTGAAGCGTCTAAGCCCAACGGTTGAAGTTCGACGCTCACACAGTCGTGGCTTCATCCACCTCGAGCTTTGAGTTTTCTGCTGGACCCTTGGTTACTCGTCGGAGGTCCTCCTGGTCGGTCGCGCACAGGGATTTAGACGAGTGAGTGCATTCGTGTCAGACCACACGCAGGTGCCACCAATAACTCCACTAACGGACTTGACTTCGGTGCCCTTGCCTCTGGGAATCACGTGCGCTGGGATACAGGGAATCCCCTCTGATTCAAAAGCCTCGCGCAAGAGAAGCCCGCGTGCTCGTCTCGTTCTTAACAGGGAGGACCTCCGACTAAGTATGCGTATGGATATATAATTCCATACCTGATCGAAGAAACAGAGAGTCAGGCCTGTCGACAACGTTTGGTCTTCTCGAGATGTCTCGGATCGGAGCCGCTCTTGGCGTGTGACGAGGCCAGGCTGATGGATACCGGCGCGTCTCCAACGAAGCGGTCTAAACTTGCCGCCTCGATACGACCCAGTGAATGCGGACGATGCCCAACGATGCAGACCGGAAGTGGCAAAACTTTGTCTGGAAGTAGATGTTTTCGGGTGGAGGGTTTATTCTGCTGAGCGTTTGGCGTGAACTTTTGTGCGTCGTCGACTACCCGCTGGCTGGTGTATTGAGATGGCCGTACAAAAGTATAGTGGCAATAAGGGGGTGGGTCACCTTCGCAGCTCTTTCTGTCTTAGCAATCACTATGAATGGAGCGAAGGCATAAAATAGCGATGCGTGTTGGGCAGCCCGAGTTGGCCTGCGAGCTTCGTCGGTTTTCGTCGGGTCGCACACGTGGTCACCGGTCGACGTTCAACGTTCCAGGGACCGCCCGAAAGAACACCAACCACTCTATTCGACGACCCCCGTTGTGACATCTCCTTGGCACCGTAAGTTTGTTGCCGTGCTAGCATTTCCGAGGTACCAGCGCGCAGAGCAGACGGTGAATGATCCGCGGTGGTCTCAAGTTCCGTGGTGATAACGTAGAGTTTAACCTCGTTGTGCCTTACAGTAAAGGCTTATGCGAGCCAGGAAGAGCGAAAACACACACTCCGAAGGTTCTAGCATTACCCACGGGCGTCGATCAATTGAAGGTTGGAATCCCACTGGCCCCGGATAGGTTGCATGACATATTCTGTACGTATACACATATCTATTCGTTTCCCATCTGGCTCCGCGGTGCGGATTGTGCGAATTGGAAAGAATCCAGTGCAAGCACATTTATTCTCATTCCTTATTTTTGGGGAGGGATGGGCAGACACTCCAAACGTGAGAAGGGTCATGGGGAACCATGAGAGTTGGAGGCAGCCTGAGGAAGATTGCCACAGAAAAAAAAACATTTAGCCAAGTCTCCTGCACTCGGCGATACTGTACAGCTATTCCCGAGATAAGACGTCATCGTTGCTTTCCGAGCCCGGACAGAGGAATGGGAGCATTTGCGCACGTCTCCGGTCCACCTGCAACGACGGTGAAAAGTAGCGGCTTGAGTGTAATATCCACATGATGACGTCAAACTAAAGTCTGTCACTGTACTGTACGAGCATTCGACTTCACTGCGCCAGCAACCATGGCAAATTTTGCTTGACTCAGCGATAGCACCAGCATTTGTCACGGATGTCTGGATAGGCTGGCGTCCCTCGGTCAGTCTCGTCGAGCCCGTAGCGCGGCAGAGTCGGCGATGGCCGAGAGATGTCGTCGTACGAAGCGCCAAGTTCGAACACTCAGGCTGGCCGGGGTTAGCAAGTAGCGTAGCTAGACAGTGCTATGGTTTTTAAGACGAGAGAGATTTCCCACAACGGAGTTACAACTAAAAACATCAGATAATCTAACGAGTCAGCTTACGGCAATCAAGTCAATGATTATCGATTATCTTGTGCGCACACGTTTACTGATGGTGAGGCTAACGTTAAATATCATTCTGTATAATGGTTCGAAAGATCCACACACTCTCGATGTATTTTCAATCGAAGATACCTGTCGAGCTTATCTGGACAATAGGTCTTTCAAACAATGATCACCAGCCTACGCCGCCAAATCGGCCCACTCACCTGCGTTATTTGTGTCTCAAGTGGTCTCGTGCCCTAACAAAGAGAGATCCTGAAGGAAGAGCTCTGAGAAGAACGAAACTAACGGAGTCGCTTTCCCGCACAGGTGGCGCCAACTCGAGAAACTAGTAAAACTAGCAACGAACACGGGCCGCGAGTCCCTATCCGAGTCCGGCGCAAGTCGCTCATCGAACCAAGGGGGCCACGAATCGGAGTTATTTCGTCAAGTTGCCATCCTGGTACCACTGGTGCGGGGCAGGAAGTGGTAGCCCCATGGATAATCGATAACCATAACCTCGCGGGTGCTGACAGCCCTCATTTAAATTGACGGAGAGGATTTGCATTAGACCCGATCCTTGGGCGCAACCCTCGGAAATTCCTGATGAGGGAACCGCGCCTGTGACAGCCCCGAGCCATTTGTCGAGCATGAACGCCGTTTGATAGGCGCCTCTTGAAATGAATAATTAAGTAATGCATGTGACCGTTTAGGCCAAATTACACATGATCTTCCTTCCGATAACAGAGCTTCGTTTGGAATGTGTGACTTGAGCAACACCACGGCTTGACATGCCTGACATGTCGTGCCTAAAGCATGTGGGACTTTGGAGCGTCAGTACGCGTCAGTGAGTGGGGGCAATTGTGACGTGGTCGCGCGCGCCAATCAACGTCAAGGGCCTTTGGGGTTGGCCGAAACCACTGTGTGATTTCGTGAAGGATTTCTTCTCCCTATGCATCAGATGTGCAGAGGTCAACATCTTCCCTAGTACAGGGACGGGCGGATCCAAGCTGTGAATGAGGGATTCTGATTAGCACAGCAAAACAAAAAAAAACTACAAGTGAGAAATTGCAAATGACAATGACAGCGTGTGTCGTCACCAAGAGTACAGTAGCATACAACGGGGGTATAGAACAACAGCGGGAAGAGAGACGAGACGAAAACATATCCTAAACCGGCGGGAATCCCAACTTGGGGTTTGTCGCACCCGACGGATACATCCTGACATAGGTCCGCCATTTCAGCTCAAGTTTCTGCAGAACGGATCACTGCACGCTTACCCAACCCCATTCACTCCATTGAGCCCTGGTACGGGGTTCGCAATACCAACTCCCTTCTCAAAGCCCGAGTTAAGGCCTGCTGCCTCCGGGTTGATTGTGACGCTTCCTGGCCGGCTGCCCAGCGTCTTCTCCAGGCCGAGACGAAACCCGTTGATCTTTTCGTCCCATTCATGCCCGAGTTCGTGCCCGTGGTCCATCTGGAACCCCTTGATCTCCCGCAAGAAATGATTTAGGGCGTCCGCCCGATTACGAGATGACTCGGGCTCATTCGAACTACGCATGCGTGCCAGATATGATGCTATGAGCGTCGCCGCACCGCCGAGGATGGAGATCGCGACCGATGTCTAGACTCGGTCAATGTCAGAAATTGATTATGGTGCAGGGAAGGGGGCGTAAATCCGCACGTTTTTACCACTCAATGCAGCACCCAAAGCCGTAGTGAGCGCGCCAATAAGAACTTGGAGGCCAATAGCGGTGTTGAGAAACCACTCCGTTAGTTGTGCTGTACGAGGCACGCAAACAAAACGTCAGCGGGAGATAGTCGCAGTGTAGAGTGAAAATCGACTCTTGTTCTCACCCGTCCGTGCGGCTTTTGCGCACTCTAAGGTGGCATCGTCAATAGTCGGGTGCAATCGTGCGCCGACAGAACCTTCGGGGTACTGGTCGAAGGAGGAGGTACCAGCACCACCAGCAGAAGGGTCAGGCGGCCACGAGGACAGATAAGTGTTGACCAAGGAACGCACGTGTACTCTATCGTCATGCTGTCGAACCATTTCGGCATCTGCATAAAGGGCGTTTTGACGACGGAAGCCATGGAAACCTGGAAGCGGGATGGGACGTGGTGGCGGGAGCGAAACCTCTGGTACTAGGACCGGGTAGGAGCGCGTGACACGAGCAGTCCCGCGCGGAGGTGTGGGTGCGCGTTCGCCGTGGGACAGGGCAGAAACAGGTGCCGGATCTGCCGGATCTGCTGCGATCTGCGCTGCGGGTGTGGGTTCAGATGCAGATGCAGGTGGTGAAGCCGGTGAAGATTCGTGCACGAGTACATCGGATGAAATTTCCACGGGCGACACAGGCGTTGTATGCGGCGACGGAGCATTCTGAGGGGCAACTGGCGGCAGTTGAGAGATCAACGTTTGTACCGCACCGAGTGGTATGGTTGGCACGGGAATGACGGGAGGGGTGGGTCCCGTCGATGGTGGCGGTGGCGCGTTGGGCTGTGGCGTACTCATGGGGGGACAAGAACCGGAGAGAGAGGAGCCAGATCATGGTGGCTCTATCACGCCTAATAAAAGGGAGGGCTACAGAGGCCAGTCAGATAGACAGCTGTCATAGGACAAGAAAACGACCATGCACCAGGCCGATGGACATCTAATTTGCTATTCAAACAGCTGACGGGACCGGGTCGGGGTCGGGGTGGCGGCACACGTGCGCTCGGATTGTCCTCCCCTTTGTGGGTGCTCTGTCGGTGTCTCCATTCGCCATCTTGACCAGCGCAGGTTTGCATTATCAGACGGGTAGCAATCAGCGATTGGCGCTTGGCACTTCACCCAAGTGGGTGTTTGATCGATGGGGAAAGTGTTAATCGGGTGCCTATCCATATAAGGTATTATATTATTGCACTTATGTACACGGAGCTCGCAGGGGTTCCCGAGAGCCGAGAACAACGACACTGCAAGGGACACTCGTCATCTGGCATCAAATGGGCAGAGGATTGTCACGCAGGCAGTATAGGGCAGACTGGGGTACCGGAGGCGGTGGAACGATGATGGCGTCGTGCACAAAGATACACTCTGAGTGGAAAGTCTGTTGGTGATGTTTGGGTCCTCTCGAGATGTCTCGCAATAAGCTGACTCAGGAGGACGCTAGACGCCTTGACACGCTGATCTCCAACCTAATTTGGGCCGCTCTTGTCCTGTCATTCGGTCGGTCTTCAACGAAGCGGTCCAGACTTGCCTCTGATAATATATGCAGTGAGAATGTAGGTGGTCCTTAACACGGCGGACTAGAAATGGAAATGCCTTATCGATATTTTCGAAGTGAGGAGTGACTCTGTTTGAGCTTTGGGCGTTTGCGTCACGGACTGCTATCTGCTAGTGGGATTCGAAATTTCGAACACATGCAAACACTAGGGTTGGGAAAACGTGGATATATGAAGCATAACCATAAGACGGGCGATGTCCTAGCACAGATATCCTCCTCTCTGCCTTGGCACTCGAACGATCACTGGGAACGAGTGATAAATTCGATGCATGTTGGGGTTGTCCCACGAAGGCGGAGTTGACCCACGAGCTGTCTCACTTTCGTCATATCGGCAATTCTCAAGTCCGGGTCGCACACATGGTCAGCCCAGGAACCGCTCGGGAGAATACCAACCACTCGACTCAGCGACCTCCGCTACTATGCTAGGTGATTCCGAAGTATTTCCGAGGCACCACAATGTCAGCGCGCAGACAATAATCGGCAATAGTTTCCATGGTGAGAACTGACCCAGCGCCTTACCGTGGGCGAAGGAGATGCAATAAAGTAAGAGAGTGCTTTGGCGTTACTGCCGTGACGTCGATCAAGGTTGCAATCGTACTGGACAATGGGCCCGAATGTACACGTACAGTATACACGTAGCTTTCGTTTACCTTTCTAGCTCTGCACACGCGCAGATTGTGCGTGTTGGAAAGACTCCTGTGTAGACGCCTTTCTTTTTATTCTTTATTTGTGGGAGAGGTGGCCCGGGGGGACATCCGAAACGTGAGAGGTCACGCTAACCACGAGACTTGGAGGTGGAGACAGTCACTAGGCGAAACATCCAAGCTCGGATGATATGCATCGAGTCTCCCGTACTCGGTGATACTGTAAAGCTATACCCGAGCAGAGATAGAATATCGTCATCACTGTCCGGGCCCAGACAGAGGAATGGAAGCGTTGCACACGTCGCCTGTCTACCTGCGACGACGGCGAAAAGCAGCGGCTTAAGCGTAATATGCATGGAATGATGTCAAGATAGAGTTTTTCACTGTACGAGTATTTGATTTTAGTATTTTACAGCAGCGATAGCGAATCTTGCTTGGCTCGGGCCTGTAACGCAGAGTGAGCGTAGCGATGCCAGAGATGTTGCCGTATGCGGTTCCAAGCCTGAAAGTTAGGCTGACCAGGTACTGTGCCCTGTGAGGGGCTCGGGGAGGAATTCGAGGTCGGTCACGTGATTCAAATCCCACGGTACTTCTGTGTCGGCGGTTTCGTGTCGAGGGTCGTCAACCAGCTTTCACACATTGTCAACTTTACGTCGCTCTGTCGCATATAATGCCTATTGGACATTGAACCAATGAAGCTGATAGTAAACGAGGAATGTTGTATACCGAACGGCCATTCTTTGACCGTGCATATAACTCACTCTACTTTTGCGATGTTTCCTTACAAAACACGGTACTTCTTGCATACAGACCTCTCGTCTCAGAAGCCACCTTCTCTGTCTCCTAACGTACTACCGGTGGAAAAAATCTCGCAGCAGAAAACGAACCCGTGATCCACATCGTCACTGTATACACCACAAAAGAACACAAAGTACAAACTCCGGAAAACAAAGCCGAAAGAGACGAACACGGTTAAGAGATGTAAGCAAAAATGACTACAGTGACCATTTTCTTGTGGTGTTTGTGTTATCGACTACAAGATAGACAACAATGTTATTGTTGGCGTAGCACAAACTCTGCGCAATGATGATGTGTAACCAACGACCTTGATGGCACTACCGTATGACGTTCAACTTGCCTTTCTGTTTACCACGAACTTACCAAAACGACTCCTGCCGCCGTGGACATACTCAAATGGAACACCCACAACGAACGAAAAACTCTAGATTAGCCCGAGTGAGAAGACGCTATAGAAATCAGCACAGAGAATAAATGCGTGTAAGATGGCGTACTTACCTTCCGCGCATACTCTTCCATCCAATCGAATCCGATTACACAGTTGCTGCGGCGCAAGGAACTGAGACCGCACGAGTCATTTGTCGAGAAATGCGCAGTAACAATTGATCGTAATCGGAGAGATCATTAGAAGGGAATGAGGATGACGACAGCGCTGCATCTGAAAGAAGAACAGATCATCCGCTTGACGACCCCATCTGCAATTTGGGCCGAGGACGAAGGGTTTTCAATCCGTCTGCTCGTAAGGTTTCCTGTCTCTTAAATGAATGATTACTTGCATCGCGGGATACAAGACTGACCGTCCCACTATGCTACACTCGGGTTGAAGAATGCCCTGCCTTGCGTAATTCGGATTGGAACCGCATTACTTTGAGACAATGAGAAGTGAAAAGCCCATACCCTTCTGTACATGCAAGAACGCATCAGCAAAACGACAATCAAGATGCGGTGGCGAAGAGATGCGATGCGTCCTCAAGTAATGCGCTGCGCGTAATTCACTGAAAGCACGGTGAAGCCAGCACCGCCCCTGTTGCATCCCTGTCATACAGTGTTTATTTTTCGGCAATGGCCCTCAAGAAGAATTCAATGGATCGCCCAAGGGACCGTTACATCAAAATTCATGTTACAGTATAAGATACTTGATCCCTCCTTCCGACAACGTTTAGAATACTTGACTTGAGCAAGGTCTAGATCACAGGTGCGACACCACGGCCTGACATAGCGTGCCTAAGACATATGCGACCGTGGCGCGTCAGGGTGAGTGAGTGAGAACAACGATAACATGGTCACGCGTCTTGGCGGCGCCAATCAACACAAACTAATAATAGCTTCGGAACTAGAATTCCGCTCCAATAGGAATTATTGATCTACGGTAGTTTTTTTTTCCCATGCATCAGGCGCGCGGAGGTCAAAATCACTCCCTATTATAGGGGCGGGGAATGACAAAAAAATTCGATTACAGCAAAATCCAATGAGATAGGCCTCTCGTTTGGGACCACATATAGCGGACTTCCAAGATTCAGGGGCGGTGTTCATATTTTAAGTCCAATTTGAAATCCTCGAGGTAGGTAGTTATCTCGCATAATTTAGGGCTATAAAACAGTTACCTTTTTTGTTGTGTGAGAAGAAAATTCGGCATGTGCTGTCGGAACATACATTTAATCCCAGCTTACTATGTAATATCTCAATGGATTTTACCGTAACGCAACAGAAAACATACGACAACTACAAGTAGGAAATGAAAAGTGACTATGGGAGCATAGCCCGGCGTGTCATCGAGAGTAGATATTAACAGGACTCGTGAACAACATAGAACAACTATGTACGTGACACGCAGGATATAGAATATAATAAACGAAAGTTGCAAACACCCTACTATACTCGCGACTCGGGGTCATTCGCACTCAATCTCAATTAATACGGTTCACCTTCTCAGCTCGAGGTTCTGTAGAAAGGGTAACAATGCGCTTACCCATGTTTATGATTGGACCCCGGTGCGCGATCTGCAGCATGGGAGCCCGAGCGAGGGCCTGCTGCCTCTGAGTGGTTCTTGACCTTTCCTGATTTACTCAGTATGATCTCCAGGCGGCTGCGGAAGTCTTCGATCTCCTTGTCACATTCGGATCCTGTTTGACTATTATGGTCCAACTGGAACGCCTGGACTTCGCGGAGGAAACGATCGAGAGTCTTCGCTCGAAAACGGGAAGCCTCGGGCTCGCTCGAACTACGCATGCGTGCCATGTATGATGCTACTAGGGTCGCCGCACCGCCGAGGATAGAGATTGCGACGGATGTCTAGGCTCGATGAGGTCAGAAATTGGTTACGGTACAGAAGTGGGTATGGATCTGCACATTTTTACCGCTCAATACAGCACCCAAGGCTGTAGTGAGCGCGCCGATGAAAACTTGAAGGGCGATGGCGCAGTTGAGACACCACTCAATTTGGTATGCTGCACGATGCGCACAAAAAAATGGTCAGCAACACGGCGTACAGCAGTAAAAGTCGTCTCTTGTCCTCACCTTTCTCCGCGGCTGCTTTCGTCCGTGCCTCGGCAATATCGACCGTCGGCTGCAATCGTGCGCCGACCGTGCCGTCGTGGTACTGGTCAGAGGTGAACCGGTAGCAGAAAGGTCAGCCAGCTACGAGGGAAAATAAGTGGTGACAAAGGAACCCACGTGTACTTTATTGTCCGGAACCGTTTTGTTGCCTTTGAAATAAGCGATCAGGCGACCGAAGCGGCCGACACCTGGAAGTAGGTCTGGTCCGGAACGTAGTGAACGTTCTAGCAAGGTTGGAGAGGAGTGTCGCCCGGGTGGAGGGGCGAACGCGAGTCCGCCATATGACGAGACAGTGGCAGGAACATAAGTAGTATGATTAGCTGCGATCTGTGTTGCAGGTGCAGGCACGGGGATAGATGCGGGCACGTGTGCACCCGGTGAGACTTCTAGGTGTGGCGCGGGGGGCGACAGAGCACCCTGAGAAGTGACTGGTAGTGGAAGTGAAGACATCACCGTTTGAACCGCGCTGAGTGGTATTGTTGGTACCGGTGTGCACCGTAGGTTGCGTCGACGCGTTGGGTCGTGGTGTACTCGTGGGGGGACAAGAGCCGGAGGGAGAGGTGCCAAATCATGATAGCTCTACCGTGCGCATTAAAAAGGGAGGCCAGAGTAGGACTTACAGAGGCCAGTCAAATGCAGTGGACAGCTGTCGGTGGCACAGAAAACGAACAGGCACCTCACCGAGGATCTGTCACTGTGTTTCATTTGCGCCCTTGCGCGCTCGCTCATGCTGGTGCTCTGTTTCTCAAAGGCCTCTGATACACTACCAACGTCACTGAAGAGGCTGTCAAAGTCATCTGCGATTCGTATTCGACCTAATCACCCAAGCTTTGGCGCAGAACTTGGAACGTTCGAACCCAACGGTTGGGGTTGGATACCCGGGCGTCAGTGAAAACATCCCCGAGGTAATTGGTGATACTGTAGTGAGAATTGTGAGACCAGAGAGAACGTTCTGATGATCCCGATAATCGGCGAATGATCACAGGTACCTGCCCGATGTAGTGGCGTGATTGCAGGATGGTGGCTGCGATGGCATCACCGCCCCATGTCAGTGGTCAGGAGGTCTGCCGCCCATCCCTGCGCCCATGTCCACTATGGCTGGCTCAGTGTGAAGGTACCAATGAGCAGCGAAACATACTGTACCTCATAGCGATGGCGAAGCTTGCTTGGCTCAGAGATAGCACTAGCTTGCATCACATCATGGATGTCCAGATATGCTGGCGTCTCTCGGTCAGCTTCATACTACTCGCGCCGGGCGTGGGCCTGTAGGCTGTAGTTGGGCTGTAGCGCAAAGTGAGCGTAGCAATGGCCCGGAGACGTCGTACGCAGTGCCACGCCCGGGAGCTAGGCTGTCCGGGGTTAACCGCGGGGAGCTAGACAATACCTCGTTCTATGCTGACATTCAAGTTAGAGACTGGGACGTTCGAAGAAGACGAGAAGAACTGAATCCAATGACACTGACAACATGGTTCTGTCTTTGCGTGCACAAACTGAGAAAAGACGTTGACTAATACTTACACTGCGGGCATTTCACAATGTAATCCAATTCAGTCGGCTATTTCACGAAATCTGATTGGTCATATTTTTGCAACTGAATTGGATTACATTGTAAAATGCCCAGTGTTAACGATTTTTCATCATCTGTAATGAGAAAATTATTTTATTCAAACATTATATCCATCCAAGGATTATATTGTTGTGAAAAAACTTAATGTTTTTCCCAGAAATAAATCATAAGTGACCATTGTTCTCAATAAGCTGAACGTTAAGTTTTTTCACAACAATATAATCCTTGGATGGACATAATGTTTGAATAAAATAAATTTCTCAGTACAGATGATGAAAAATCGTTAAGTATTAGTCAACGCCTTTTCTCAGTTTGTGCACGCAAAGACAGAACCACGTTGTCAGTGAATCATGACATAGCTTCACGACGCCCTATTAAACGTTGGACACAAAAACGAGGAATGTTGTATACCGAGCGACCCTTATTGGAGAGCTCGTTCTACTTTTGCGACGCTCCCTTACAAAACCTGATACTTCATGCATACAGAACTCTCGCGTCAGGAGCTGCTTTCTCCATAAACATAAAAAACAGCACAAACGCCGGAAGTCGAACTCAGAATGAAATATAAATGGTGAAGAGATGTGAGCAAAGGAATAAAAATGACTGCAGTGACCATTTTCGGATGGTCTAAACTAACGACCTCGAAGGCACACTACCATACGACATTTAGCTTGCCTTTCTGCCATTTACTACGAGCTTACCAAAACTACTCTTACCGCTGTGCACGTACACAAGTAGAACATGTACAACGAAAGAAAAATTATAGATTAGCCCATGCGAGGAGACGCTATAGACATCGGCACAAAGAAATGCGCATAAGAGGGGGTGCTTACCTTGCGCGCATCTTCTCCTATCCACTCGAATCCGATTACGCCGTCGCTGCGGCGCAAGGGACGAACCATGTCGGAGACTGCACGAACCATTTGTCGAGAAATACGTAGTAACGATTGATCGTAGTCGGATAGTACATGTGGAGGCAAGGACGCTTGCAAGGGCGACGAAGACATCGCCGCGTCTGAAAGAAGAACAGATCTTCCGCTTGACAACCCCATCTGCAGTTTGCGTCGAGGACGAAGAGTTTTCAATCCGTCTGCTCGCACGGCCTCCTGTCTCCGCAATGAACGATTACTTGCGTCACAGGATACAAGGCTGACAGTCCCACTACGCTGCACCAAACCCTTCCGTCGGGTTGAAGAACGCCCTGCCTTCCGTAATTCAGATTGGAATCGCATTGCTTTGAGACAACGAGGTACACAAGTGAAAACACGCCCCTTCTTCACATGTAAGAACACGCTTCTTCTTTTCTTGCTAATACACCCCTTTACAGTATAGCCCTTTACAAAAAAAAAAACGTGCCACCCATTCCAAAAGAACCAGGGTCGGATCCTTTGTCAGTGAAACATGGTGTACACACCACCCATGGAGATCTTATACGACGCGTTCACTTGTATGACGCTTGGTATGCACGTGCACGACATTTCTCACATCGTCAGTCTTACAGAAGTCTGTGAGCTACTCGCAGTAACTCTCTTAAAGTTGGACATCATGCATCATGTTCGAGATCGCAAGGCCAACCTGGCAAACGAAAAGTGCATGCCCCAGGCAAATCGATTCATGACTTCGATTTTCGCATAAAGAGTAGTTTTACAGTATTTTACAGAGCATACATTTGAAAATTGCACTCAAGATGAGAGATGCGGCGCTTCGTCGAGAAATTCGTTTAAAGCACGCACAGTGACCTTGCGCTCCCTAGAGAAAGCACTCGATAGTGTGGGCGAAGCCGTTCCCCCGCTCAACGGCCCAGACGGCCCGAAAGACCGTCACATCAAATTCGATCCTGAATTCGATTTAGTTTTAGCAGAGCCCTCCTTTTGAGTTTGGAATACCTGAATCGAGCAAGGTCTGGGTCACAGGTGCAACGCCACGGCCTGACGCGTGCCTAAAGCATGTGCGGCCCTGGCGTTCACCAGTGAGTGGGAATAACTAGCTTACGGACACGGTTAAGCAAGTGGTTAAGCCATTGGGTTAAGCGCCAATCTTGAAGCTAACTTATAATAGCCTCGGAATCAGAATTCCGCTGGGATTAACCACTCGATGATTTTGCAAATGCTTTGTTTGTTCTATACATGAGACGTCAAAATCACTCCCCAGTATGGACAGGGTAGATTCAATAAGGAATTTCGATTAATGTAACAGAAAAAAAACCAGACTACAAGTATAACAAGTTGAAAGGGACTATTAATAGGAGCGTAGCTTGGTGCATGATCTAGCTCGATCAAGGGTAGGGCCTTGGGTAGGGCAACGATGGATATAGCACGCAAAATATAGAATATAGATGATTAAATATATGCTATACTCCTAACTTGCCGTTCGTCGCATTAGATAACATCCTGTTTAGCTTTCAGCTCGAGTTTCTGCAGAACGAGTAACTGTGCACTTACCCAGTCATACTTAACCCAGATACGGGATTCGCAGCGCCGAACCCCTTCTCGACGCCCGAGCTATGGCCTGCTGCCCCCGGGTTGACCGTGACACTTCCTGGCCGGCTCCCCAGCATACTTTCCAGGCCGAGGCGGAAACCGCTGATCTCCTTGTCCCACATGTTCCCGATCGTATGCCCATGGTCCAACTGGAACGCCTTGATTTCACGTAGGAAATGATCGAGAGACTTCGCACGAAGACGGGAGGCCTCGGGCTCGCTCGAACTACGCATGCGTGCCAGGTATGATGCCACGAGCGTCGCCGAACCGCCGAGGACGGAGATTGCGACCGATGTCTAGACTCAAAGGCGTCAGAAATAGGTCACGGTACAGAAGAGGGATCTGCACATTTTTACCGCTCAATACAGCACCTAATGCTGTGGTGAGTGCGCCGATGAGAACTTGGAGGCCGATGGCACAGTTGAGAAACCACTCCGTTTGTAGTGCTGTACGATGCGCACAGACAAAAGGTCAGCAAGAGGGTGCATGCGGTAGTAAAAGTCGTCTCTTGTTCTCACCTGTCCGCGCGGCTTTTTTGGTCTCTGCTTCGGCGATAATGACCGTCGGCTGCAATCGCGCGCCGACCGAACCGACGGGGTACTGGTCGAAGGAGGAAGCACCAGCAGAAGGGTCAGCCAGTCACGAGGGAGCATAAGTCGTGACCTAAGGAACTTACGTTTAATCCATCGTCCGGAGAGTGCCAAATCGTTTCGCTGTCTGTGTGATGGGCGGTCAGGCGACCGAAACAGTTGACACCTGGCAGTGGGATGGGGCGTGGTGGTGGTGGATGCGAAGGCTCTGGTAGGGCCGGGAAGGAGTAGCGCGTGTCACGGGTAGTTTCGCGCGGAGGCGTGGGTACGCGTCCACCGTATGACGAGACAGAGGCAGGAGCAAAAGCAGTAGGATCAGCCGCAGTGTGTGTTGTATGCGCAGGAACAGATATGGGCGCGTATGCGCCTAGTGAGATTTCCGGGGGTGACACGGGCGTTGTATGTGCAGACGGAGCACCCAGAGAAGCGACTGGCGGCGGAAGTGAAGACATCATTGTTTGTACCGCGCCGAGTGGTGTTGGCCCAGAGACGACGGGAGGGATGTGCCCAGTAGTCGATGTTGACGCGTTGGGCTGTGGTGTAGTCATGGCAAGAACCGGAGAGGGAGGTACCAGGTCATGATAGCTCTACCACGCGCAATAAAAAGGGAGGGCCACATGGACTTACAGAGGCCAGCCAGATAGACAGCTGTCGGTGGTACAGTAAGTTACCAGAAAACGAACAGGCACAGTGTCTTAATTTGCTATTCGCGTGAAAGTACCGGAGACCGGAATGAGGCACCCTTGGTGGCACCGTGCGATCGCTTTATCCTTCCCCTTGCTAGTACTCTGTTTGTTAAAGGACTCCTCCGATACACTACCAACGTCGTTGAAGAGGCTATGAAGACCTGCGATTGGCACCTCAGGTTGCCTCAAACCGCGCTTCGAGTCCGCATGCCGTATTCGACCTATTCGCTCAAAATTCAAAGTTCGGCTGGCGTAGAACTTGAAGCGTCCAAGCCCTACTTCATAGTTGGGGGTTGAGTACGTTGAGTGTGTCTAATCTTCACACAATCACCGCTTCACTACTTTGACCCACCTCCGAGCAATCCAAGAGTATTGAGCTTTGATTTTATGCCCATTGTTTCATCGAAGGTTCTATTGGTCGATCGCAGACGAGTTTGCGCATTCGTGTTGTGTGGTACAGACTTGACTTCGGCTCTGGGAATCTCGTGTGTCTCGGTTGTGTATCAGAACGCCGCGTCACGTGTCACTTTTTTTTTTGTTCCTCGCCCAAACTTTCGACTACAGTCATTCACCGCTCTTTGAGACAACCAAATAAAGATCCTCCTAGTACTCTGTCCACTTCAAGGAAACAATAAATCTGTGGAAGCAGAAAGATGTGCATGCTTTAGGAGAACACTTGTGTGTACAAGGGACCGGCCTTGTACTATGTGGTTTCACCGGGATTAAAAAAAAAAAGGGCGATTTTTGAAGGCAGCAGGGACCACGCCGAACACCAACCACTCTACCCAGCGACCTCCGTCTCGCCGGTAAGTTTGTTGCCGTGCTAGAGGATTCCGAAGCATTTCCGAGGCACCACAAAGGTCAGCGCGCAAACGGGCGAATGATCCGCGGTAGTTTCCGTGGCGCGGGGGGTTGACCCCGTTGTGCCTTGAGGGCTAGCCCGAGCCACAGTAAGTTAAGAATGGCGAAAAGTACACAATACGGTACATAAGAGAGTTTTGGCGTTACGGTATCGCCGGGATCGACGTCGATCAAGCTCACACACCGAAGTTGCAATCGCACTGGATCCAGACAAGTCGCATCATATGTACGTACAGTATATACTCGCTTCCTCTCTGGCTCTGCGCGCAGATTGTGTGGGTTAAGAAGACCCAGTGCAAGCGCCACTGTCTTTATTCTTTATTTTCTTTATTTTTGGGAGGGGCGGGCGGACGCCAGAAACGTGTGAGAGCTAATCGTGGGAGTCGGGGAGATTGCCACCGGCGAAACATTTGGCCCAAGCCCTGGACGATGTGCGTAGAGTTCCCCGCACTTGGTGCTACGGTACAGCTATACCCGAGGCGTGGACGTCATCTTCGCTGCAAGGGCTCTGACAGAGGAATGGATGCGTGGCGCACGTCTCCGGTCTATCTGCGACGGTGAAAAACAGCAGCTTAAGAGTAATGTTCATGGAACGATATCAAATTGGAGCCTGTCACTGTGCTCAGCAGCAGCAAAGGCGGAGCTTGCTCGGCTCGGCTATAGCACTGGTTAGCTTCAGTATTATTATGGATGTATGAATATGCTGGCGCCCCGTGCCAACCGAACACCCAAGCTGGTCGGGATTACAGTATTTGTGTACTAGTGATATATCACCAGCGGAGAGCCATAAAATGCTGGATAGCTGACATCCGAGACCGGAACGTCTGAAAAAAGGGATCGACCCGGTGGGGAAGAGAAGGGATGACCGTGACGGTGTTGAGGAGTACCGGTTAACAGGGACTGATGATTAGCCGATACCCGAGGCAGAATATAGATTAGATAATCTGAGAGGACTTGATCAAGCTTGTGATCAAGACAACGCTGGGAGTACAGTAGTTGTCTTGTGATACATGTACAGTACGCTTGCTTGTACGTGTATAAGTGTACACGTAAACCGAAATGAGGTTACTGTAGTATCAATAAATCGTCTGTATGAGACGCCTTTCTACTCATTTTGTACAATAGCTTTTCCGAACAGAGATCACCTCGACTAGGCAAAGCCCGCTTATGTTATCTGTGCCTCAAATGATGATCTCGTGCAGGATCTCATACTCCAAGACATTTTCGAGGGAAGGAAGCGATCGACGAAGACGAAACCAGCGGATTTTTCCGCACAGTAAAGATAGTTGGCGCAAACTCGAGAAGTCACAGGGTAGCGCCGGGTGTAAGACGATCATTGGACGAAGAGGGTACGACTCGGATACCCGAAGGTAGTTGTTAATCTTGTCATTTCTCGAATAAAGAACTACGACTCTCCCCTCGAGTGAGCTCGAGTGCTACAGTACAGTCTCCGGGATCCGACGCGTATGGAACGCCTTGTCAAATATGACGAGCGCCCCTCCTGAAATTAATATTCAATTACTGCAATTATACCGTTTTGGCCAAATTACAATACATTTGACGCATGATCGATGTATGATCCTCCCTTCTGATAACGGAGCATCGTTTTGAATGCGTGAACTCGAGCAGGGCAGGGAAGGGTCCGAATCACGACGGCCTGACATGGCAGCGGCATGTGGGGCCGGCCGCTGGAGTGTCATTGAGTGGGTGCCATGATGACGTGACCACGCGCCAATCAAATCAAAATCAATGGGACAGGGAAAGCTCCTGTTGCTTAGAATGGTTACTGTAGATGATATTTCCGAAGGGCGAAGGGCTTCTTGCCCTCGGACCTGATAGAATTCCGCTCCAATAGAACGTTTCCTTCAAGGTCACTTGGTGATTTTGCGAGGATTTCTTTCGCCTATGCGTCAAACGCGTGGAGGTCAAAAATTTGCATTCAAGCTGCAAATGAGGAGGAAATTCGATTAGCGTAACAAAAAAAACAACTACAAGTAGCAAAAAGAAGTGGCAAATGACGTTTGGAGTAGCCTGGTGAGTCATCAAGAATAGGGTGTGAATGGGATGAGCAACAGACAACGAAGGGGGGGTATAAGACAGCGATCGATGAGACGGGTGTAGAACATAATAAACAATGAGCTGTGAGCATGCCCTATACTGTTGTGAATCCCAACTTGGCGTTAGTCGCGCTCGTAGGATATTTCCTGTCATAGGCCCCGCCTTATCAGCCGAGGTTTCTGCGGAATGGATTACTGTACGGCTCACCCAGCTCCATTCAACGCTGCCTTCTCGGCGCCCGGGTTAAAGCCCGCTGCTTCTGCGTTGATCGTGACGCTTCCTGGCTGGTTGCCCAACATGTTCTCCAGGCCGAGACGGAAGCCGTTGACCTTCTCGTCCCATTCCCGCCCGACTTCGTGTCCATGGTCTAACGCGAACGCCTGGATTTCACGCAAGAAGTGATTGAGAGCCTTTGCTCGAAGAAGCGATGTTTGGGGCTCATTCGAACCACGCATGCGCGCCAAGTAAGATGCCACGAATGTTGACGCACCACCGAGGATGGATATCGCAACCGATGTCTAAACTCGATGAGATGGGTTACGGGATAGAACGGGGGGAGCAAAGGATACGTACGTTCTTACCACTCAACGCAGCACCCAGGGCTGTAGTTAGCGCACCCATGAGAACTTGGAGGCCAAGGGCGATGTTGAGTGCGAGACCCGTCCATTTCGCTGTACAACGCACACAAGAAAGAAATGTCAGAAGTCTCACGGCGCGTAAACTCGTATCTCCTCTCACCTTTCTGCGCAGCTTTGTCACGCTCGTAGATAGCGGCGTCGATAGTCGGTTTCAATCGAAGTGCGACCGTCTTCTCGCGGTTCTGGTCGAGAGAGGAACCACCAACAGACATGTCAGCCGCGGGCCACGAGGGAACATAGAAAGCGGTGATCGCAGAACGCACAGGATCTACGTCATCCCGAGTATGCCAAGCCGTCTCACTGTCTGCATAGTGGGCGGTCAGGCGACGACCGTCGGCGCCTGGCAATGGGACGGGACGCGGTGGTGGGTGCGCAGGCTCTGGTAGTGCCGGGTAGGAACGCGTGACACGGGCAGTTCCACGCGGGGGCGTGTATGGACGCCCACTATGTGACGAGATAGAAGCAGGAGCTGGATCTGCTGGATCTGTCGCGATGTGTGTTGGAGGTGGGGGTGCAGGTGCAGGTGGTGCTGATGCGTGTACGGGCACATCCGGTGAGATTTCCGCGGGTGACGAAGGCGTTGGATGTGGGGGCGGAGCACCCTGAGCGGCGGCTGGCGGTGACAGGAGAGAGATCATCGTTTGTACCGCGCCGAGGGGAGTAGTCGGCACGGAGATGACGGGAGGGATATGAAACGTAGGCTCCGTCGACGCGTTGGGCGGTGGTGTACTCATGGGAGGATAAGAACCAGTGGGGGAGGTGCCAGATCATGGTAGCTCTACTGCGCGCAATAAAAAGGGAGGGCTCTGTACAGAGGCTAGTGGGATAGACAGTTGTAATGGAATCACCACAAACCGACCAGGCACCTGGCCAATGGACGATGCTGGTGCCTAATTTGCTATTCGAGTGAGTCGGGTCGTAGTCGCGCACCATACCGGAATGATGCATTGTGGCGGGTTCTCGCGGCGCAAGGGATGGAAAGATCGCCGTTCGATGATCTACAGCAGTAGATACAGTACAGTTACCGGGTCGGGTCCCACAGATACCCCCATCAACGATTTTACTTGAAACGACTTCCCGTCCTTCTCCGCGTCGAGAAACGATCCGGTGCTGTGCGAAAGGAAGTAATTTCCCGGACAATTGGCCACTTAATTCACCCGTTGCGTGACGACGTCTGGGGTGTTTTGCAAAAAAAACGGGATTCGCCTGTGATTGGGCGAGTGAATATGCCGAGGGCGGGTTTATCGCTGCCGATCCCGATGCAAATCAAAAATGCATAAAGGTTCGAATGTTATCACTCTGACGTAAATATTGCCACCGTACCGTACAAGAGTGAAGCTCCTCGAATCGAATATCTGCCGGTGGGAGAGTGCAGAGTGCGTATCACTATTATAGTAGTGCAGTGGCGTTTGAGGAATCTGCACCACAGAGGGCAAAGCAAGCTCGCGCGCGCGCGAGCTTGGTGAAATGACAGGTGCTTATTTCCAAACGCAAAATTGACAAAAGATTCGGACGGCGCGAAATATAACGTAACTGATTCAACGAGATTCTAAACTCCGACGTTATTTAGTGGAGTATCTTCGGTGGAACTGGACTATTCCTTTGAGGGAAGAACAAAGAACTTTGAAGGTACGTAGCAACAGACCTAAGATATTCTGTGACTTGTTCTTCTTTTTTTTGAGCGCGTTCTACACCCAAAGTCAACATATAACCTTGCGAAAGACGAGGAGCGAATAGCGTTTTCATGATCACAAAATCATGAACAGTCAATATTGATTAATTGATTAGTGATGCACTCTGGTCTGGCTCAGGCCGCGACAGGGACGACTCAATCCACAAAACCCACGCGGACATATGAGGCTCGCATCATCAAACTCGTAAGGCCCAAGGAACACCATCGAGAACATACAATAGTACAGTAAGGACTCTCGAAATTCCGGATGCAGTATCTCCTTTCCTTCAACAGACGCGCGCTTTGTCAGGCCACCACAAGGTATGGTATGTATCCTATTTTGGTTGGTTGGTAAGTACGGCATATGGGCGAACACAGCCTCTGAGCGGGATTGTCCGGGACGAGTTGCGTAGGTGAACGTCGTACACGGAACACGGAACTTCAGTAACCCATTGGGCCTTATTAGTGCCCAAGTTGGAGCAAATAAAGAAGGGAAGAGGTACCTATGATAGTTTGAAGGGGTGAGTGTCAACATTGCGCCGCACACCACGTGCCAGATCCATCGAGGCATATGACAAGTGTATCGTTGAGAAGGGGCTTTGAATTGAAGGTGTCGCAGTACGAACAACGTTAACCGAGCTACTGTAACGAGGCGCGGATATTCTGGAAGGACAGGATGCCGTCGTTCATCTAGCTGTTCGGGTCCCTGGACAAGACACTCTGGGAGTTATGAAGAAATACCAAGTTAGTTGTGTCACTCACACGACTCCGCATCTAAAGAGGCAAGCCAGTCATCCACAGAGCACCCCCGACATAAATATCACCTTTTCCGCTGCTTTTAGACTCACCGAACAAGACCCGAGGTACGTGAGAGAAATAGATGGAGGCGCAGGTGTCCTGCCTGCAGGGCATCAACGAGACAGGATTGGGGCGCGAGTGCAGTCACTTGCTTAAAAATCCCACCGATTACCCCAGTCCTGTCGCCCCCTCATCCTGCTCTGGGATCAGATGTCGCCCCCCTCATGATATTTTCACATGGGATTCTAGAAATTCGGTGGTCAGCATTAGCCACCACGGGGTTTATTTTTCGAGGTGAAATCAGAACGGGAGACTGGTCCAAGAAAGCAAAGAGGAAGGGTCCAAAATCATCTACAGTGCGTTGCCAGTTGGGTGCTGTATGCTGACACGTCGATGGACTTTTTTTTTTTGGTCAACTCACCGAGTTTCCGCAATGCGTATAGTTGACACTGAAGCCTCCAGTTCATCTCTGCCGTGCGTCATGGAGGCGGTGACGGTGTTCAAGTGGCACGACGGTGCTGGGCCCTCAAGTTCACCCTCGACATCAGTGCATCATCAAGTACTCGTAACCAGCCCGACGATAATTACTCGGCGCTTCTACCTTTCTGCCATACCTATCCGTGACGGCCAGACAGACGATGACCGGACTACGCCCTCGGTTCTTTTCTGTCGATTACATGCAATTGCAACGTGGCACTGCGCGTGTAACTGGTAAGGTCAGCAATCGATCGGCTATAATAGAAGCGTCGGCTGATGATGGAGGGTTTGGTGCAGACCCCCAAGCCTGAGATAGATCCAAGCGCCCGCTTTGTCATCGCCCACGCCGCACTCACCCCGCCTTCTGCCCATTTTTGCCGCATCCTCACATAGCGCCTGTTGTCTCAGGCTACGATTGGCAGGGGCCTGGGCCCAAAGCACCCTGCAATCCGGAGATGCGCAGAGAGCTACCCACGCGCAAATAAAAAATGGTCAGAATTGAGTCACTTACCTCAGACTTGCTGGCTGGTCCAAACACGGCCACGTGCGTGCGGTGTGCATCGAGTCCCCCCACACGTATACCGCACGTCGGTATGACCCTCTAAACGACATAAGTGCAACGTGGCTGGTGCGAGGTTACTGATAGAATGACGCTTGGGCCTGGTGCTGCCGGGTATGGTGCAGATAACGCGGAAGGTGCTGCAAGGAAACGATAGAGGCGCAGATGTTGAAGAAGTTCCGCATCTTTCGAGAATGTCCCCATGGAACCAAATGAAAACTGAGGACCAAGTTTCTAGATGCGCGCAGGGGCTTCTTCCATTTTTACGAAGGCGCAACATGAGACACATCCTGTCACAGGTGGTATTTCCCTAAGCACCTGCCCCGAAGTGTGAGGCTGTCGCCATAACAAGCCTCGTATCATCGATTGTCAGAGGAGCGCGCCTCTGCTTGTTGGAGGTTTTGTCTAATTTCGAAGAGGCAAAGATGGTCGAGAAGCTGGGCGTGATGCCGATTCTCAGATTGATATTGCGACTAGATCAAGACCAGACGATAATGGAGCACCCGCACAAGCGTAGAAGCTACTGCATAATAGCGATGTGGACGACAGCGCCTATGTCCACGGGCGCTAAGTGTCGCGCGAAGACCGTCTGAGGCGTATCTGCCAAAGCTTTCTCAAATCGAATAACCTGGTCTGCGTATCTGATATATATTGGGAATATCGATCAGTGACGTTTGCTTGGCCTTAATACGGTAAGGCGCAATAAGAACAAACACTATCATCACGGGGGAGAAGCACGAAATTGAGTAGCCCTGTCAGAAGGGCTCGTCGCCGACGAAACGTATTTTCTCTTACCACCCTGGACACAGCAGGACCAACGAGGTGACGGATCTAGGGATGGAGTTTTGTAGTACAGGAGCATAGAGTGGAGCATCACGCAATAGACCAATGATTACAATTAAAACGTACAAGAAATAGAGTGCTCAGTGGAGCTGCACTGTCCCTCCTTACCCTTACCCTGCCTTGCCATTGGTAGCCCCGGTAGCGCCCGTCGCGGTGTTCGTTCGTTGCTGTCTCCGAGCCCGTTTAATGTCGGCGATTTCTTCCTCGGTTAGCCCCATCATGTTGAGAGTTTCATCCCTGAGTTCAAGTTCTAGATCAGGTACATGAAATAAGACGATAATGGTCCCACTCACTCGATCTTAAGTTCCGGGTCAAACAGAGGGGGTCTCTTTGCATTTGGGTCAGAAGCATTGAGCAGTCGCTCGAATTCTCTGCGAAAATTCTCCACTGACTGATTGTGACTTTCGTCCGTTGACAAGCCTTTATCGAGGATGAAGGCTCTGAGGTTGCGTATAAAGTGGTTAAGCGCCTGCTCGCGAAGCAACGAGCTCTCGGGCTCGCTCGAGCCCCTGGTACGTGCCAGATAAGACGCGACGAGAGTTGATAGGCTACCTAGAACTGCGATAGAGATGCGAATCTGTACAGGGATCAGCACTGCAGCGATCCAAACATTCAAAAAACGAACAGAGTTCCCATGCAGCGAAGCGCCCAGTGCGGTCGTGAGTGCTCCCAGGAGGACCTGGAGGGCGATTGGTATGTTTATCGAATACATTGACCATTTCGCTGGAAAGACGAAGGATATGTACAAATGTATGTGGCGGATCGCGGAAAGGTCACGCACCCTGCAACGATGCGCTGTTCCGCACTTTTAACGCTTCCTCCAATGTGGGATTCAACCTAGCGCCGACAGACCCAAGAGGGTAGATGGCACTCTACAGTAAACCAAGGTCACGTGATAATCACACGGACGCGCACTAACGGACGCACCTGGGAAGGGCTCATTACCCGTGCTGGGGCCCACTCATGAGACCCGTAATCGCCTGGATGTGTAGCTGGTCGTTGTCTGAAAACTCCTGATCCTGGGAGATCCAGGCGTAGCGCTGGAGGCGGTTCGGAGTGACGAACGGAGCGGTGGGCACTCCCATTGCCCGGGTCGGAAGCAACACGTTGCCGCAATGAGGCTTGTGCTGGATGCGACAACGTTACGTTGACGTTGGCGGGAACGGCAGGAAGGGGTCGCTCGCTCTCAGAATGCGGACGCACTGGGACAGCGTGGAGAGCTGGTGCAGGGTCGGACATATGTGGTTCGACCGTTGTAGGGTGGCCCACAGGGCCAGGTGGATGGTCTGGGCTCTGGGAGCGCGGGGCAGCCGGGAGAGATGTTATAGATTCATCTGACTTGGTCTCCGCAACGATTTCTGAGGGAACGACAATGGTCACCGTCGGTGTACGGTCGGGATCGGAATCGCGGTGAATCCCAGCTGGAGGGGAAGCTGGTAGAGCGGCTTGTGAAGGTGAGGTCGGTATGGCGGCACTCATAGGAAGCTTTGTAGGGCGAGGCTAGGACTGGTCGAGTCGGGCCTGTCATCTTTAAACAGACTAGTGGAAAAGCTTCTTTCTCCGAACGCCAACAGGGTCTTCGTGCCCAACATAATCGAAGTTCTAGGAGCTGCGTAAATGTATCACCAAGCATGCACACCATGAAGCCCTACACTCACAGCGCTCAAGAAGGCAAAATGGGATGCAATACCGGCCAAGGCCGGACGAACGCCAGGCGTGCAAAAATAGATATTGAATTAACTGATGAGTGTGTGCGTGCAAAGACGATGCTTCTGAAGGCCAGGCGCTGCGAATGTTGAATGAAACGAGCCACGTGTTCACCTGCTGGAGTGATTCCTATGTCTAAAAACGCATTTGCCACGATTCGGGGTAGAACACCCTCCAGCCTGAACGATTCTCCTTACGGAATGAGCCATGGTGTGGGCTTCAGCACTCGTGCGCTGAGCACGCGCGAGAGGCTCGGAGAGGAATGATTTGCGGTGGAATTTATGACAGTCTTGGCTTGGTGGCTTATCTTTCCACTCGCTGGAAAGTCGTTGCGTCCCGAAAAGATGACAATCGCACCTTGTGACCTTGCGGGGATCACCGACGTTTCCCTACATGGCCAAAAAGTAGGGAGGCGCATGCACCCAACACTTCTTCCTGACTTGCTTCCTGAACGCTGGTCTGGACATTTCCACGTGGAGAGGCGCCGAAATCGACCTGGATAAGAAAAGTCACAAGGAAACAATGTTTAAATAACAATAGTAGGCACTAAACCCAGGCCAGCCTTGCTGGACTCTCGAAAGCCATTACAATATCATGCACTGGCGAGGGATTGCTGGCAGCTACCTACCATTTGTAGCTATTTGTCATACCTGACAGATAAGATAAGGCCAGCTAGTGGGCAGCGCCTCGTGATCAACGTCAACGGCAAACGCACATATCTGCAGGCTGCGATCGTAACATTCGTGGCTCTTTGGAACGCCGGATCAAACGACTCGGACGACCGGCGACTGTCAAATCACTCCGGACTTTTTTTAATATCCAATATATAGCTCCCATGCATGTCTCTTCAAAAATTTATAAAGGTACGATGGATAGATGTTCCGTATATTGAGAGTATCAATCGGTTTGTTTAGCCCATAAAACCTGTACGGTATAGCGCAGCGAGAGCAAACACTGTTATTACGACTCGGAGGAAGGAGGATCAACGTGGTGACGGATCTAGGGGTGGAGATTCGCAGTACAACAGCATAGAGTAACAAATTATGCATCAAATCAGTGATCGCCATTTAAAACGTACAATAAATAGAGTACTCAGTAGAGATACACTGTCCTATGGGTCTAAAACAGAAAGAAAGAAAGAGATGTACTGTCCTTCCTTACCTTGCGCTGCCATTGTTAGCACCTGTAGCGCCCCCCGCGGTGATTGTCTGTTGCTGTTTCCGAGCCAGTTTGAGGTTCGTGAGTTCTTCCTCGGTCAGCCCCATCATGCTGAGAGTTTTTTCCCTGAGGTCGAGTTCTAGATCCAAGAAAAAAAACGATAGTGGTTTCACTCACTCAATGTTAAGTTCCGGGTTAAACAGAGGGGGTCTCTTTGCATTTGGGTCCGAAGCGTTGAGCAGTCGCTCGAATTCTTTGCGAAAATTCTCTACTGCCTGATCGTGACCTTCTTCCATGCCATGATCGAGGACGAAGGCTCTGAGGTTGCGTATGAAGTGGTCAAGTGCCCGCTCGCGAAGCAACGAGCTCTCGGGCTCGCTCGTGCCCCTGGTACGTGCCAGATAAGACGCAACAAGTGTCGAGAGGCTACCTAGAATGGCGATGGTGATGCGAATCTGTATATGGATTAGCGCTCCAACGGTCCAAAGACTCTAAACATTGAAAACGAACAGAGTTTCCATGCAGCGAAGCGCCCAGAGCGGTCGTGAGTGCTCCCAGGAGGACCTGGAGGGCGATTGCTATGTTTATCGAGTATATTGTCCATTTCGCTGGACAGATGAAGGATATGTATAAACGCATGTGGAAGGCCTGGAAAAGTCGCGTACCCTGCAACGATGCGCTGTTCCGCACTTTCGATGCTTCTACCAACGTGGGGTTTAACCTAGCGCCGACAGACCCAAGAGGATAGATGGTGCTCTACAGCAAGCCAAGGTTACGTGATAACCACACACGACGCAGTAATGCAGGCGCTAACGGACACACCTGGGAAGGGCTTATTACCCGTGCTGGGGCCCACTCAGGGTCATCCTGAGTCCCGTAATCGCCTGGATGTGTAGCTGGTCGTTGTCTGACAACTCTTGATCCTGGGCGATCCAGACGCATCACTGGAGGTGGTTCGGAGTGACGAACGGAGTGGTGGGCACTCCCATTTCCCGGGTCGGAAGCAACATGCTGCCGCAATGAGGCTAGCACCGGAGGCAATATTATTACGTTGACGGGAGCGGCGGGAAGAGGTCTGTCGGTCTCGGAACGCGGACGCACCGGAGCAGTGCGGGGAGCTGGTGCAGGGTCATGCATGTGTGATTCGACCCTTGCAGGCTGGCCCACAAGACGAGGTAATTGTTCTAGGTTCTGGGGGCGCGGGGCAGCCGGGAGAGATGTTATGGGCTCGGTCTCCGCGATTTCTGAGGGAACGACGTCGGTCACCGCCGTTGTAGGGTCTGGATCCCTATGTACCCCAGGTGGAGGGGGAGCTGGTGGAGCGGCTTGTGAGAAAGATGAGGTCGGTATAGCGGCACTCATAGGAAGCTTTGTAGGGCGAGGGCAGGGCTGGTTGAGACGAGTCTGTCATCTTCAAACAAACTACCCGGAGAGCCGCTTTCTGAACGGCAACAGGGCCTTCTTGCCCTACGTAATCGAAGTTTTAGGAGCTATGTAAATGTATCACCAAGCATGCACACCATGAAGCCTTACACTCACAGTGCTCAGGAAGGCAATATTGCGATCCGGAGCCAGATGCACTTTGGGGTGACATCAGAATGGGATGTGATATCGGCCAAGGCCGGACGAACGTCAGGCGTGTAAATATGGATATTACATTGATTGACGAGTGTGTGCGTGCAGAGAATATGTTTCTGAAGGCCAGGCGCTGCGAAGTTTGAATGAAACGAGCCACGTGCCCGCCTGTTGGAGTGATTCCTATGTCTACAAATGCATTTGCCACGACTCAGGGTAAAATGCCTTCCACCCTGAATGAATTTGCTTACGGAATGAACCAGGGTGTGGGCTTCAGCGCTCATGCGCTGAGCGCGCGCGAGAGGCTCGGAGGGGAATGATTTGCGGTGGAATTTATGGTAGTCTCGCTGGGTGTCGCATTGAAGTGGCTATGTGGCTTATCCTTCCACTCTCGGGAAGGTCGCTGCGTCCCAAAAAGATATGATCCTGCGGGAATCACCGACGTTCCCCTCCGTGGCCAGAAGTAGGGAGGCGCACGCGCTTGGGCGCACTTGGACGCTTGTCTGGACATTTCCATGTGGGGCGGTGCTGAAATCGACCTGGATTAAGAAACCACGATGGTAAGCAAACCCAGGTCAGCTTGCTGGACTCGGTGATGAGAGATATCATGCATCGGCAATGCACAACTACTATTTGCAGCTATTTGTCATACGTGACGGATAAGAGATAAGATAAGATAAAGCCGGTCCATGTGAACGGCGAATCCTGCAGATATGTCTGGCACATATCTGCAGGCTGCGGTCACAACATCTTAGATGTGCCTGAGCGGCATTCGCGCAGCATCCGGATGCTGGCAACCTCACTGCATCTGTAGAATGATACTAGCAATTTCACCCTCCCGCCTTACTACCCGTGGCTACGTGCATGCTGCCCTCCCAAAGCAAGTTCTTTCGGGGTGAAGGACGGCGAGCGCGCAACGGTAGGCACCAAAGATGTCCTCAAGCTGGTGGGTAACCTAGCGAACGTAGGCGACGACTATATATCAGAAACGAGAGTACGTTATTCGATTTGAGAAGGTGTTGGCAGATATGCCAGTGGTATGCCTCAGACGGTCTTTGTGGCTGCACTTAGCATTCGTAAATGTAGACGTTGTCGTCTATTACTACTGTGTCGCTGTTTCCGCTTTGCTATTATGCAGTACGGCCATTCATGGCTCTTTGGAACGTTGGACCAAACGACTCCGGTAACTACATTTTTGGTCAAATCACTCCGGACTTTTTAATATCCAATGTATAGCCCCCATGCACGTCTCTTCAGAACTCTTCAGGTGTAATGGGTAGATGTTCCGTATATTGAGAGTATCAATCAGTTTGCATAGCCCATAAAATTCACCCTCATAAAAGTACAGCGCGGCGAGAGCAAACGCTGTTATCATGACTCGGAGGAAGGAACACGAAACCTGTCAGAAGGGCTCATTGCCAACACTCCATATTATCTATTAACACCCTGGACTAATACAGGAGGATCAACGAGGTGACGGATCTAAGAATGAAAATTCGTGGTACGGGAGCATAGAGTAAAAAATTACGCAGCAATCTAATGATTGCTACTTAATATGTACAAAGAATAGAGTCCTCATTGGGGATGTATTGTCCTTATGTATCAAAAACAAAAAAAAAAACAAAAAAAAGACGCACTGTCCTTCCTTACCTTGCGTTGCCGTTGGTAGCACCGGTAGCGCCCGTTGCTGTGTTTGTCTGCTGCCGTCTTCGAGCCCGTCTGAGGTCCGTAAGTTCTTCCTCGGTTAACCCCATTAAGCTGAGCGCTTCGTCCCTGAGGTCGAGCTCTAGATCCAAGTACATGAAAAGAGGTGATGATGGTTCCACTCACTCAATCTTAATTTCCGGATCGAACAGAGGGGGTCTCTTTGTATTTGGGTCCGAAGCATTGAGCATTCGCTCGAATTCTTTGCGAAATTTCTCTACTGCTTGATCGTGACCGTCTTGCGTGCCTTTATCAAGGATGAAGGCTCTGAGGTTGCGTATGAAGTGGCTAAGCGCTTGCTCGCGGAGCAACGAGCTCTCGGGTTCGCTCGAGCCCCTGGTACGTGCGAGATAAGATGCGACAAGTGTCGAGAGGCTACCTAGAACTGCGATAGAGACGCGAATCTGTACAGGGATCAGCACTCCAGTGATCAAAACACTGAAAAAAAAAACAGACGGAGTTCCCATGCAGCGAAGCGCCCAGCGCGGTCGTGAGTGCTCCCAGGAGGACCTGGAGGGCGATTGCTATGTTTATCGAGTACATTGTCCATTTCGCTGGAAAGACGAAGGGTGTGTACAAACGCGTGTGGTCGTGGAAAGGTCGCGTACCCTGCAACGATGCGCTGTTCCGCACTTTTAACGCTTCTTCCAACGTGGGATATAACCTAGCGCCCACAGACCCAGGAGGGTAGATGGTGCTCTGTAGGCCAGATCACGTGGTGACCAAAACAATGCGGGCGCTAGGGAACGCACCTGGGAAGGGCTCATCACCCGTCCTGGGGTCCACTCACCCGGAAACTCGAATTCGCCTGGATGGATGGTGGGTTGTTGTCTAAAAATCCCAGATCCCGGTAGGTCCAGGCGTTGCACTGGAGGTGGGCGGCGGGCGCTCCTATGTCCCGGGTCAGAAGCGACACGCAGCCGCAAGGAGGCTTGTGCCCCGGGTGACAATGTTACATCGGCATTGGTGGGAACGGCGGGTAGGGGTCGCTCGCTCTCGGCACGTGGCCGCACTCGGAGAGCTGGAGCAGGGTCAGGTGTGTGTAATTCGACCGTTGCAGGTCGGTCCACAATGCCAGGTGGCTGTTCTAGGCTCTGGGGCGGCGGGGCGGGCGGGAGAGATGTTGTGGATTCATCTGGCTTGGTCTCCGCAACGATTTCTGAGGGAGCGACGACAGTCACCGTCGTTGTAGGGTCTGGATAAGGATCGCGATGAATATCAGGTGGAGGGGAAGCTGGTGGAGCGACTTGTGAGGAAGATGAAGCCGGTATGGTAGCCATAGGAAGCTTTACTAGGGTGGGATGACGATGGGCCGTCACCTTTAAATATACTACGGGAAAAACCGTTTTCTCGGAACGCCAACAGAGTCTTCGTTCTCTACTTAATCGAAATTCTAGGATCTGTGTAATATATCATTAGACACGCACGCCAGGAAGCCTACACTTGCAGCGCTCAAGAAGGCGGTATTGTGATTTGGAGCTAGATGCACTTTGGCAATAGGATGTGATACCGGCCAAGGCCGGACGAATGGCAAGCATGCAAATATGGAGGTGTTGCATTAATTGATGAGTATGCGCGTGCAAGGAAGATGTTTCTGAAGGCGAAGCGCTGCAATTTTTGAATGAAACGAACCACGTGATCATCTATTGGAGTGATTCTAGTCTACCCTTGCATCCAGAATGACTCAGGGTTAGAGCGCCTTCGACCCTGAATGATTCTGCTTACAGAATGAGCCAGGGTGTGGGGTTTAACGCTCATGCGCTGAGCACGCGCGCGAAGCTCGGAGAGGAAATATTTGTAGTGGAATTCAGGAGTGATTTAGGGCGGCCTTGCTCGGTCTCGTATTGAGCTGGCTTACTATAATGGCTTAGTCTTCCATTCTAGGGAAAGTCGCTGTCCCAAACTATGTGACCGTGGGGACCCCTGCGTAGAAGTGGGTGCATACGCCACCAAAGACCGTTTCCAAGACTTGCTGGACATTTCCCGGACGTGTCCCTGTGGGGGCCGGGCTACAATCGACCTGAATAAGAACAAAACGGAGAGGGTAAGCACTAAGGAGCGCTGACAAGAGATCGAAAGAGAAGGGACCATGCAACCATTTGTAGCTATTTGCTACGTGACCAATGAGTTGATGAGGGCGACTTTTCACTCTACGTCTGCAAGAATGATTTATATTTTACCCTCCTGCCTCACTACCGTGATTGCACATGCTTCCCTTCCAGCATAAGTGCTTCTAGCTACACTGTTGCATCCGTCTCGCTGTGGCTACGTGTCTTGCGGTATGTAGAGCGACCTTTTACGTTGTTACAGAATTCGGAACGAACACCTTTCGTGCAGTAGGAAGTGACCTCGCTTGCGGACCCCAAGGAGAACGCGGAGATTTGTGTCTTCTACATCGTCAACGGATCGAGTTCGGGGATTCCTGGGAGCCACAGTGGTGGTGGTCTGTTCGACTGAAGGAGGGGGTAAGGGAGGAGTCACAATTTTTGACGGTGCAGTCAGGAACAGAACATTTGTTCATGTTTACGATCGGACGTAGACAAGTGCGCTGTGATAATTGAGATGCTATTTACTGTAAGTCGTACTTCCAACGCAAACCCAATGGCAATGTCTTTCTCTTGTCCATCCTTCGGCGCCACTCCTTTCACGTTTCACGTTCGGTAGACCTCAGAAATGCACACTTGAGCTATTCAGACACCCCTATCACCTCCCAGCCGGTTATCTCATCCGCGTGTAAGCCACGTCCATAGTATCGCAGCACTCCGGCGTCTGTCCAATCTCTGCCTACTGAGCATATCGCTGGTCTCCATTCAAGTCGATTAGCCTTCTATCTTCCATCCCATGTCGACAGACGCTCCTGGAACCCCCCCTTCAGGCCCGATCGTATTTTTCGATAACTTACTCTTCGACTATCCTGGAGCGGACGTCGTCCTTCGTTCTCGCGACTCCCATGAATTCCGCGTACTAAATATTTACATTTTCCATAACTCTCCCATACTTGGCGAGCAGGTGTTGGCCGCAGATAATCGTCAGCCAGGTATCACCATCCCCGCAGATACAGTGGCAACATCACTTCCAGTTGTCCGGCTCCCTGATAGCGGTACTATCCTTTTCAGCCTTCTCACCTACATCTCCCCAGTACACCCCATTCTTCCTTCGACAGTCGAACAGGCCATGGAGCTCCTATCTGTTGCCCAGAGTTACAAGATGGGCGCCGTATTGACGCACATCCGGAACCACATCGCTCGGCAGCACCCGCCATTCATTCGGGAAGATGATTCACTCCACATGTATTTCCTTGCTCAGAAACATGGGGTTCGTCAAGAAGTGCTCCAGGCTGCACGATCCACATTATGCTTCCCGTATTTGACTATCGATAGTCTAGATGAGAAGCTCGAAATGATGCCGGGTGTTTTTCTTCGTGAACTCTGGAAATATCAACAGAGAGTTCGAGTAAATCTTACGTCAGACCTCGCGGACTTTATCGCATCACGCGCCCGCATGATGTTCAACTATCCCTGCCCCAAAGCGATGCCCGATCTGGGTGTCCCAATGTGGGTGTATCGATGCATCTTGTCCATAGGCATAAGCCCCTCGCGCTTCGGCCTCTCTAAATTTCATATGGCCTTGACGGGTCATATTCAGTCGCTGAATGGAACCGGTAGAGGATGCCACGCTTGTGCGACGATTCCTAGCAAGAACATACTAGATTTTTGGGCTGCTTTGTCAGTGGTTTATCACGATAGTATAACCAAGGTGAGTCAATAATGTGACTGCATTAGCTCAACAATTTGAACGCTTTGATAGGCTGAATCAGATCTCTTACTTGTGGAGGGAGGAACAAATTTCGAGGATCACACCAGATCATCGAGAGGGTGCTCGTCTCAGCCCCGATACACAGATATGGCCGACGCAGATGTGATACTTCAGTCATCCGACCTCGTCAACTTCCGCATCCGAAGATCGATACTTGCCACGTCCTCAGCTTTTTTGGCGACTTGTTTTCTCTTCCTCAGCCGTCAGACCATGAAGTCCTCGACGGTCTCCCTGTCGTGCGTCTACCCGAGGACGCAGAAGTCCTGAACGGTCTCGTCAGTGTGTTGTACCCCGTCCCATCCGAGTTACCCGACTCCGATGACAAGATCTTGACTCTCCTTGCAGCCTGCCAAAAATATGACATGACGACTGTCCAATCCTCCATCCGTGCGGAGGTTAGCCCTAGAGGTTTGCTTTCGCCAACGGGCACTGAATCCTTCCGCCTATTTGCGGACGCATACAGAAAAGGCTTATCCCAGAGATGAAGGCTGCAGCTCGTCTCACGCTAGGCTATCTATCCCATGACGATCGAGCATCTTGGAGAGGCACTGAGATCGTTCGAGGGCTCGGCATTGTTTGACCTTTCCCGCTTCCATCGATGCTGCCGGAGTAGCAGTACGTCATGCTTTGATGCGTTCTGTGACTGTCGCAGCGGCCCATCAAAAGTTTGGGTTGGCTGCCCGACTACTTGACGTTCCGTGGTCGACGCACCCCAGAGCGAAGGCGATGCCAGTGGTGGCGGCCTTCTTCCCATTTGGCTTGATAGAGTTTTCGTAGTGAAAGCCTTCCGACAACCGAACGCGCCGCTGGTCACCCCTTCGAGCCTTCGTAAGGAATACATGAAGCCGCTCCGCGGCCACATCAGTGAAAAAAAGACTGTGCGTTTTGCATGAAGACCCACGTTCTTAAAGGAGAGGAGTTCTGCGCGGAGATCGAGAACAAACTGACTCGGGCATGGGATGTGCAATATTCATTTCGTATTGAACATCCGGCATCCGAGTCTACACCACCACCCTCAGTGAGTTCCCGCTACTTTTCACTCGGATCAGCAGCCGACTTATCTCAGCCACAATAGGTTTGAGTGGGCTGCCACCGCGGCACCTGGTCGTGGAAATATCGAAGGAAGCCGTATGAGTAGGGAAATTAATCAAGTGGCGGTAGGAGGGGTGGGTGGGCTGACACGTGCACAAATTTATGGCAGAATGTCCCAATGAGAATATGCGAGTGCTTGTATGTACCCAACAAAGAGAACGATAAGGATTGTACTGTGACTTATTGCAACCGGAACTGAGGAACAAGGGTTTCAAGTCCAGCCTTGGTGGACATCTCTTTTGGAATCCGCCCTCTGGATGTTTGACTTACTTCTGAGTCTCCTTCTGGAGGTCTCTCGACTATTCCTCGTCGGCGGTGTGGATGAAGAGATATGCGACCTGCATCTACTGACCGACAGAGCGGAGCGGGACGGTCGCCACACGGCGGCGCGAGGTTGAGGCCGAGCAAAGAACTAAGTGGTGGGGTGCTGGTGTGCGGTATTTATTTACGTCGGGTCATATAACTATTCGAATTCTTGTTCGTCTCTATCGATATCAAGAGAATGGGAGACACGCCGGTTGGTCCATTTTGACGTGCGCTTGACTTGACATGCATGTGTAGTACGAATCTCACCAATGTCGGGTCAGGGTGCACCCACACCCATTCGACAAAGTGCAGTTGCCCGTCCGCCATCAACTAAATGCGTATATACAGTGTTACAGTGATGTGATTCCACCCAAAACCCGATAGCCCTCTCTGCCGTGCATTTTCCGAGTCGACCATCCGTGAGGCTCGTGTTAAAGCGCCCGTGGCCGCTGTCAGCACTGTCTCGGCGGGGTCCCGCTGGGGGATGTCAGGAATACTGCATGTATCCCACTCCATCGTGGCTGCCCTCGTCCTTTATTTTCGTACAGAAAAGCCTCATACGCGAGATGTGAGAACATGGTCCGCGACACTGCGCAGTGACACGGCTTGAAAGAGCCACGGGCGGCGAGAACTAGACGACCTTGTGGCACGTTGGTCCATCCTAAGACTCGTTTGGGGCGTTGACACATAAAACGGTCCAAGTGCACAAAAGCGACCAAGCCCTATTTGCCCCGACCATCGCACCCGGTCGCCGATCGCCACGATGCCCTGCACGCCCACGACACGTCCTCGGGCGCCGCAGATCACCTTACCAGGGAAGCTGTGGAATTTGTGTTCGCGCCCAGGCTGCTGAGCACCTCGAGCGGTATGTCTGCGCACCGTGGTCAGCGCGCTGCAAGCGCCAGGTACTTGGCCGGACACGTGCACAGGCGTGTGGTGGGAAGGGTTGGGAGAGGTGGTGCGGCACGCGGTATGCCTTCGTTGTCGGAATGTGCATACGGGATTGAGGCTGTGCGGGCAGCGGGCCATCAAATTGCACGCGGCTTGGGGATGTATCCGGACCGCAGTTGACAGACAGACGCGACTTTGCATACGGAGCGTCCGTGCCGCTGATCAGGCAACCTTTTACCGATGCGAAAGGGGAAGCGTGCTGCTGTTTCTGTATCACTCGGTCGGTCGGTCGGCATCGGCGGGCTAAAAAGGGGTCAAATAAATGACCATTGGTGCTCGATATTCCCCGTCTTGTCCTCTCTAACCCCTATGGCGTCCAACTTCTACAGGTAGTCATATCCCTTGGCGCATCCCACGGTGCTCACGCTCGCCTTTTGCAGGGAACCCGAGTTTGAGACTCTGCAGCTGCACGCGGGTCAGGACATCGATCCGGCGACCAACGCACGTGCGCCGCCCATCTACGCAACCACCTCCTTCGTCTTCAACGATTCCGCGGTACGTTGGGCGCGCGGACACGCTCCGTTCACATGTATGTATGACATAATTACCAGCACGGAGCGGATCTGTTCGGGCTTCGCGCCTTTGGGAATATCTATTCCCGTGTCGGAAACCCGACAGTAGTACGTGTCTTAGGCGTGCAGTCTATGATAGCTCACTGGCAACTGGCGAATACTCTTAGGAAGTATTTGAGAAACGAGTTGCCGCACTTGAGGGCGGCGTTGCTGCCGTAGCGGCTGCGAGCGGCCAAGCAGCCCAATTCATGGCCATCGGCGCCATCGCAGGAGCAGGTGATAATATCGTGTCGACATCGTACCTCTACGGTGGGGTAAGAGATCCGTCTGCCTTCTCTCGTGGTTTCTCTCAACCCGATTCGTGTCCCTGCTAGACGTACAACCAATTCAAAGGTGGATAATGCTCGCTGTCATTTCCCGAGCTCACCGCGTGCGCAGTGCTCCTCAAGAAATTCGGGATCGCAGTCAAATTTGTCACATCAGACGACCCTGCTGCGTTCTCGGCGGCCATTGATGAGAACACCAAGGCTATATTCGTAGAAAGCATCGGAAATCCCAAGTACAACGTCAGTCCAATCAGCGAGATCGCGAAGGTAAGCAAAAACTATGTTCGCTATCTCACTCACGTCTGTGATTGAGGCGCGTCGTGTAGGTCGCACACGAACACAAGATCCCGCTGATCGTTGACAATACGTTCGGCATGGGAGGTAGGTTCCCATCACAGGCGCAGCCAGCGCTGATGCGAAACCGCATCAGGCTATCTGATCCGTCCGATTGAGCACGGCGCGGACATCGTCGTGCACAGTGCGACCAAGTGGATCGGTGGGCACGGCACCACCATCGCAGGCGTTGTCGTCGATTCCGGTCGGTGCAGTGCTCATAACTACGCTCTATCTCACGCCCCTCTCCGTGTCCGGCGTCCAGGAAAATTCGACTGGACCTCCTCCGGCCGCTTCCCCTCTTTCACTTCGCCCTCCGAGGGCTACCACGGGCTCAGGTTTTCAGAAACGTTCGGCAACCTCGCGTTCGCGACCAAGCTGCGCATAGAGATCCTGCGCGATATCGGCGCGACGCTCAACCCCTTCGCCGCGTTCCTCCTCCTGCAGGGCCTCGAGACGCTCTCGCTCCGCGCGCAGCGGCACTGCGACAACGCGCTCGCGCTCGCGCGGTACCTCGAGCAGCACGAGAAGGTCGCATGGGTCTCATACACGGGCCTCGCGTCGCACGCGTCGCACCAGCTGGCGCTCAAGACGCTCCGGCCAAATGCATTTGGGGGCGTGCTGAGCTTCGGGGTGAAGGGCGGCGAGGACGCGGCGGTGGGCGCTAAAGTGGTCGACTCGCTCAAGCTGGCGAGTAATCTGGCGAACGTGGGCGACGCAAAGACGTTGGTGATCCACCCGGGGACGACGACGCACCAGCAGTTGACCCCGGATGAGCAGCTTGCGTCCGGGGTTACGCCGGACCTCATCCGGGTTCGTCGTCTGATACATCCGATCAGTAAGGAGCGCTAATGCGGCCACAGGTATCTGTCGGGATCGAAAACATCCAGGATATCATCGCAGATTTCGAAGGGGCACTCAAGGAAGTTTGAGCCCCGTCTGGACGGTCACACATCGGGAAATACAGTACGTAAGAGCGGAATTAGTATATGTTAGGAGTTAGATTTTCCAGATACGTCACATACGTGTGAACCCACCAAATATCATGCCCCTGTACAGCATAGCCCGTATTAGGGTTTGCAGATACGGAGAGCGTTGCCCTAGTAGGTGTCCAAAGAACTTATGAGTAATTGGAAGCTTGCGTGCCACAGCGCTAACTGGCATGCAATCGTATCAGATACTGTACGCCCACTTTATAGCAGGTGGTATGCGCCGCTCCTTGACGTGCTTACACACGAAGCTTCAGTGGCAGATAGCCGCCGTCCAGCTACTCATCCAGCGACCTATCGTCTCGTGATCAATGGTGTGATGGTAACGCAACACAGAATAGGAAAGCTACTACCCATTTAAAAAGACATACATATATGACCTGCTGTATTGGTGAAAGCAGTGCCAACCATGGCGCTGCTTTCTGACTCAGACGACGGCGATCGACGTACCATAATTGAATTGTGGGATGAATGTCAAACCCGGGTCGCTGGGCCAGTAAGTGGTTCGTGCCCCAGGACTGTGTTTCGCCCAGCTCCGTGGGCCATCTTGTCATTGCGTGTTTCGGGCGCATCAGAAAGCTGCTGCTGGACGACCAGCCCTAGATGGAACGGAAATGGGTCATCGTAAGACGGGCACGTGACCCAGGACGAAGAAACGGAATGGCGACGGAGGGAATGTTCCATCAGAGCCTCATGCAGTGAGCGAACACGACAACAGCGATATACGTGCACAGTACGATAACCCCCGCCGACTAGATTGGGAACCGCAATCTGAACGAAGGTGGCTCGATTCAGACTGCCGAGGGAACGTACTCACCACACGTACTATCTGCTATTCCCACACGCCCGTATCTAGGAATGACCCTTGTAGTAGGATGGTACATAGCACGGAGTGGAGTGGAACACTGAGACAGAACCAGGTGAGTCGCAAAGGTGTTCCCACAGTTGCTATTTATAAATCTTGGGGTGTCATAATATTACTCTTGGCCAATGACCGCAACTCGTGTGGTAGAAGGCGTGTGTTACATCGCCGTCAGTTGGAGGAGTTCGTGATTGTGGCAACGGAGTGTTGAAACCACAATGTTCACAGGCCAACCACTTTTTCAAGGTTTGCTATCTATCACGTGTATACGATTATGACCCGTCGACGCCACATCTACAGCTAGATACCACTTTTAGCGCCGCCTTTCCTAGGGGTTGCGAGATCACGCACCATTCGCATTTAGTCACGGACTTGCCCACCATCTGCCAAAATACATGAGGTATGCACGTTGGGCACAGCATCATGCATTTTACGTTCAACCGACGCCCATATAATATCCAAATGGCCCTGGTCGACGGCGAGATCGCCACGGACGACTATTTCATCAGAAACTAGACGGGCATTGACCATTACCTCGTGTGGGGCCCTGAATTTGAGCGCAATGCATACCACACGTGCCCCCGCCACTACAATGCCCGTCCCAGCGCATGGGCTCGTCATCACCGTTGCTTGGTTCCCCGGAACGGGGATCGCGGCAATTCGAAGGTGACTCGTATCGCTTCTGGCTGCGTCCGCAGTTTAGACTGAGAACGGCACGATATTTTAAGACACGCGGTGGCTGCGGATACCGCGCCGCAAGAATGGAGGGAACCTGCCTCAACCTGGGCTCCCAATTGTTCGAATTGTTGGATGCACCTTCTGGAGGGGCCTACGGCCCATGCAACGTGATACGAAAGAATCGAAGAAGGGCATCTTCCATTACGAACTCGGCTCACATTTGGAAACTCACCGAATCTTGACGTTGCTCCTCACGACACAGCCGAACAATAATAAAAAAAGGGACAGAGATCTACCTGCCTACGCCACTGTGAGCTCGCAGGTCGGCTGAGGAGCTAAATGGGAATAGAAGGCGCCAGAGTCTGCGGGGGCGCATTGGCCGAGGTGTATGCATTCGGAGGGGCACGGTACATGATATACAACGCATCCATTGAACATCTGCCCCTGAGTTGTCAAGAAAGGTTTGTGGCTTGAAGAACAATTGGCAGCGGAAACTTTGGATTGAGGTCACACCTATCGTGCGTAGCCGCCGAGTTCCGCCGGCAATTGCATGGCCGAGCAAGTGGGGTAACCCAAACCGTCCGAAGAGGCCGCAGTGGCACTGCCTCTTCGGTTGGGCATGGGCATTTTGGCAGCTGTTTTGATGGGGTCATAGCGCTTTCGAAGGGGATGAGGCACACCGGAATATGGCTACCCAACTTTGCGCTACGGCGTGGAGGCTCGGCGGCGCTTGACGAGAGCCGAAGTGAGTCTGGGAGGAATAATCAACAACCAACCACCCGGAATCATCGCATTCACGTCCACATTTCTCTTACCATTACAGCCCCTCTCCCGTCCCATATATTCTACCTCGCTTCCTCCTATTTCGCCTCCCACTCCTCGCCCCCTCCTTCTTCAGACAACAACTCGCTTTGCACAATACCGCTCACACAACGTTCCTCGTCCCCATCCCTCCTTTAACCTCCTTTCCTTCACTGTCACCTCTAAAATGCAAGTGTTCTACGTCCAGCCCGTCCAGCCTCCTCTCCAGCCCAAGATGTGGCCAATTCCTTCCCCCGTCGTAGCACCGCCAAGAGCGCCGTTTCTCAAACAAGTCAACGATATCCCTCTCACTCGAGACTTTCTCAAATTTGTATTGAACGACTTCTCAGAGCGGCTCTACCATTCCTTCCGGCGGCAGGTCCGACTTGTAGTACACGGTGGCGCCGTCATGGTACTCCATCCCTCCTTCACACATCCGTGAGAGTACGCAGGACGTCGACTATATCCACCGCGCATTCGCAGCAGAGTACCGTGCATTGGGCTACCCTGACTGCCGAGGACCGGTTGCGCTCATGTATCGCGGAGACTGCTGCCAAGTTCCACCTGGGAGCAGACTGGATAAACGACCACGCAGACGTGGCACTGCCCTATGGCTCTCGAGTGCGTCACCTTTTTTGTCTCCATCGCTTACGTAAAACAAAAAACTCAACCATCAATGACGCCATTCACGTAACAGTCAATACGGTCGGACGTACGACCCGATTTACAACGCGTCCACGCGGCCGGAGAACTCGGTCCCTCAAACGATCTTCAACGAGCGCGGCCTCGCGCTCGTCGCCGTCCCGTGGCCCTGGGCGATCGCGCTCAAGCTCGTGCGCTACGCGAAGAAGGACCCCGTCGACTGTGCGGCCGTGCTCCGCCTCGGCTTTGCGCAGCGCGGCATACGCTGGACCCTCGCTGGCCTCGAACAGTGGATCATGGAGCGCTGTTGGCCTATGGGCTACTCCGGCTACCAGCCTCCACAGCGCGCGCAGCTCCGCCAGCGGATACAGGACGCGCTCACACGCGCGTTCCCAGAAGGCACACCCTCGTCATCCTCGTCGTCCTCGTCCTCGTCGCATCGCCCGCCATTGCGTATGACGAGCGAGACGTCGTTATATTTCTCCCACTGAGCCGAAATTAAAGAAAAAGATCAAACGCCGGGCGATTCTGTGCATTTTCTTGGTCGCCACCTGTTGCTGTTGCTGTTGCTGTTCTCGCTGCGCTGGTCAAACCCTCCTCGCTGCTGTCCCTCTTTGCTATGTCATTGCCTATTATTTCCCCTGCTTTTTTCTCCATTTCATCGCATCGCATCACGTACATTGAGAACCCCGATACCTGAAGCATCAGCATTTTACGTTATTATCTCGCAGAACTCGGACAGTAGGAGAGTAGAGAGCGTTTAGAAGCTACTGTACTGTACGTGCGATGATGCGGGCTGTTCATCACTCCTTACCAATGCCTACAGTGCAATGTATGTTAATTTTTAGTTTTAGCTGTAAAGAAATGAGTAGCATATCTGTTTCATAGCCCGATCTGACGGAAAATGCGTAGTCCTTGCCCTATAGGTGATGGTAGTAGCCAAGTACGGCATGGTCGGCACAGTATTGTCATCAACGCACCACGCCTCCTACACGTGTGGCCCAGACCCGCGCACGCACATCCCGGTTGTCAATACACTGTGCGATCAGTGTCACCGTATCCCCTATGGGAAAATATTTATGCGACTATCGCCGGAAGGCTATGTATGACAGCCCACATGAGGCAGTCTTACAGTACCCGTACTGTTATCCAGTTATCAGTCCCTACACTGCCTTGATAAGTTATCACTGGGCGGCTACATGCCAGCTCCACTACAGTAGTAACTAGTGTGGGGCTGTCGGATTGCCTTTGTTGTCGGTGAGACTCGGAAACCTTCCTCCGCTGATAAGTTATGTTGGGCTTTTGGTTGGGCTGCCGTGCGGTATTAGGGTTAGCGATTCTGGGACTAATATACAGCTAAACACGTGGATTGAGTCTTCTGAGCCCGGGATTGGGTAACAGGCTCGATCTAATGAAGTGAGTAAAGAGGGGAGATAATGAATCTAGGGGCTCATCGCAATGTCGAAGAAAGCTGGATGGTAATATGGATCGAGAGGCTAGAAAAGGCGGAAGGGAAGGGAGAAGGACGTTCGGCATATATATGCTACTATCGTACATATTGATAATGGAGATAGTATATCGTCTGTGAGGGTAACCGCCCAGTATGCAAGGGTCGACGGAGAGTAATCGCGATGCAAGATATCACGCACCCTGACCCAGCTCCCCCCAGGACTCTACGACGTAGCACCCACGAGTATGTAATATGTCTAGGCTAGAGGAACCCCGAGAGACGGGTGATTGATAGACGCCTGCAATTTGGAGGCTGGCGGACCCCGGAATTTCATTATGGGAGGTGGGGCATTAGATGGGTTCTACCCCGCACGTGCGAGACCGTGGTAGTTCCGCAACCGAATTGGTCCACGATCCACAAAAATCAGTCCTTGCGGGTCGTGCCTGGCCTGGTGTGGCGCCGGGATCCGAGGGGACTGGCGCATGGGACGGCGAGTCGACATCGTCAAAGCGCGTTAGCATTACATTGTGCATACTAATACCCAGCCACAAACAAATAAAACTGGAAGGATTTGCCTCTCGATCGGGGATACGTGTCGAAGCGGGGTCGTGACAGGCGGCGAGGCCCTTCGGAAGGGCCAATGAGATCGAAAGACGTGGACATCCCTGGGAAAAATAATGGGTGTGGCGGGTAGTAAGCGAAAGAAAAGTGGTTCTGGGTTTTTTGAGCCAGTCTCGCAGATGGATACGAGTACGTGCCGCCTCAGCCGCTCCGACCCACCGCTGCCTGTACCTTCGCTCTAACCAATGAGCACCTCAGGCATTCATTGATATTCATTTTCAATACTTATTAGTATTCACCGCTAACCCTGGGTTAACGTTCGTCCGCTCTCCCTGCCAAATGACCTATCTCCTGACGCTACCTCACATCGCCCAGGATCGTATCAAAGAACGGGAGAATCTACGAACTCAAGGTATGGCCTCCAGCGTCCCTACGAGGACTGAAAGGAGATTGCTGACTTTGTATGGCACAGGGAAAAGTTACAGGTGTCCAGTGTCCAAGTTTACCTACGCTTCTTTTGTCGGCCAGTGACCTTGTCGAGCTCAGACTTTGCAGCATACCCAAGACTGGTTACATTTCACCTGGGGTGATGGTTGCAAATTTGGCCATGTTTCCCAGGCTCAAAAAAATTATTGGTTTCCCATCGATGGATTCTCCCCCCGATCAGATGCTCCTGCCTCTCATACCACGGTCTGTCTTTCCCGCTCTCACTTGCTTAGACATATCGGGTATTTGTGGGTCCGTGGAGGACTTTTTGGCACGGATCGACACCCCTCAACTCTACACAGTCGATATAATTTATTCGGATCAGGTTGTCGACTTTGAAGTACCTCAGCTCTCCGAGTTAATCAATTGCTCAGAAAATCTCAAATGAACCCCGTCTAGGCACTACCGGATAATGATTGACACACCACAGCGTCGACTTCTGCATTTAGGGTGCCACTGGCGATGAAACCGAACCTCGGGACCCTGAAACTGGTATTCATGTGTGTCTTCTATGCGAACGGATGGACCGGCAAACTTTGCACTTGGCTCAAGTGCTCAGCAGGATTTCTCCCAGACTTTCCAACATAATAGTCCATCTCGCCATCGGTTGCGATATGTTCGAGCAGTTGAATGACCCAGACGATTTCGAATGGCTGCAACTCCGCCCACTCTCCTCCGTGCGGACTCTGTTTGTGGCTGCGGTATTCGCGACATACGTTTCCCCTGCGGGCCGAGATATCTCCAGGGTGATCGCCACCGAAGCGTTGCCAGCCCTTGAGTTGCTTTGCTTGGAACACGGACGGGTGTCGTCCATTGACGAGCTCGCCGCTGCTCTACGGTCCCTCTTCCTCTGTGACTCGTCTAACACGCGGCTAAACACCGCCCTATATCCATCTCTCGCCCTTGTATCACAGGCGCAAGCGCCTTTTCCGAACTTTCTTCTCCGCTATCTGTGATTTGTCTCTACGATCCTTTACTTTATGACTCGGGGGCACCTTACTATACTAAGGCTCAACGTGTTTCTTATATGTAGTGGGTCTCGCTACGACCGGTCTGCAACTCTGTTATGTACCCCGGAATATAAATGGGTCCAAAAAAAAAAAAGAGCTCGCCGCTGCTCGTCGTGATTCTGGTCGCCATGTGACCGTCGTCGACACGAAAAGGGAGTTCGAAAAGCCTACCCTCCATAATGCCAGTTGCATATTCTACAGTGCAGTGTTATGTGATCAAATCGTTCAGATCACCTGCCGTAGCACTTGCAAGTACACCTCAATAATACAAATGTTTACCCTAGGCTAGATCTGTGGCAATACATTCATTCGTATGGATCGAATAGCGGACTTGTCGTGACTGGCATTGGACACAGAACACTGAATAGCAACGGTATGGCACAATTGCGCATGGTCCCACTCCTAAGGCCTAATGCTTGGCGAACAAAAAATTAATCCGGAAATGATATACATCGCCGAAAAGGAATGAAGAGCAGGGTCGCGCTTGGGCCCGGGTGTCCCCAACCTGCACTTGTAGGCCGCTATTCATCGCATCCACACTTGTTACGCAGACGAAGGCCTTCGGTTCCCTAGCACAATGAAGCTGAGGCTGACAATTGCATTTTCTACGGGATGTAGGGTCGCAAGGGTTGGTTGTGGCTCAAGGACCGGTATATAATTCTGTGGCACGAACCACTTTGCATGACCCTCGAGACGAGATAGCTGGTTCGATTGGCGAAATAAACGCGAAGTTCAAGTACTGAAGTGGAGCAGAACGCGAGCGAGAATAGAACTTCGCTTTTTGAAGAGGGGAAAGACTTTAAGGCGCGGAAGCCATTTCAAGAACAGGATGATTCGATTTGAGTACATGCAAGCTTTTTTAGACGGTTTTCTACGTTGACAGGGTAAGCAAAAATACGTTATGGTTATTGAGCCCTTATTCTTTCTGTCCGATCAATAGCCGGAACATCCTGGAACGATGGCCGCCGCGGGTCCCTACTTGCCGAACATCTTCCGAAGGTCGCCGACGAGCGCTTCAGGTTCGTACGCCGTGGAATGCCTGCCGACCCGTGCTCCGACTCAAACATGACCTTTGCCTGTATACGCAATCAACTACTCTCCTTCGTCATTAGTCCGGGACGGCCGCTTGGGAAAACTGACCACTTGGCCCACGAGCGCGAGCTCGTAGTAGATCCGGACGGACGGTGCGGGCCCCGCACGATAACCAATAAATCGAGAGCACTGCCAAAACCAGTTCGATCAGGTTTGGAACTTGAGACACAGTAGGGCGACGCACCTTTGTCGTCTCGGTCCACGGATAAGCGTCTGTCCACGTGACGGGCTTCTCACATATCCATGCGAGCAGGCCGATGAGCGGGTCAGTAAGGCTGAACCCGAGTGTTTGGGGTTTAGGGGCCTGCTGGGCTGAGTAGCCCCTGCCATTCTTGAAGAAGTTCTCGATGTGTGCGGCAAACTGTCGCTCGCGCGCCGTGAAAGACGAGATCAAATGCTTCAACTGAGTGATGGGGTTTTCACAGAAGCTAGGCGGGTCAACATCTTTTCATGGAAAGAAGACGATGAGAACGAATTGGTGTGTCGTTAGGGCGACATACATGGGCATATTTGAGTGAGACACCTTGACGTGTTTAGGCTTTGGAAGCCGTGGTAAGTGATGGATTTAGAGTTGTGTGGAGTTCTTACAACATGGCCGCGGTCTCCGCCTTGCGTCACGTATGCTGAGTAGCCCAGTGAGATCGTGAGCTTGTTGAAGAGCTGGGTTGGGCATGAGCACAGATCGCGAGAAGATTGCGGAGCTGAATGCTGCTCACCTCAGGCGTAATGCCCCGCATGAAAACCTTTCTCCAGCACCCCTTCGGACTACGCAAACCCGGGAAGACTCGGCACAACGACGTGAAAATGGGTGATCAGCAGAAACCGCCGTCAGGAGCGGCAGTATCTTCGTCGTCTCCAGGAAACTTCCTGTCCCTAAGGGCCACGTAATGGTTCGGCGGTGTAGAAACGGGAGACAACGTACGACCATGGCACGAATAGAAGTGGGATGGTATCCTTGGCGGTACTCCGCTGATAAACGTAGCGCACGCTCAGCTCCCCGAACCTTCCCACCATGATGGTGCACGTGAACATCGGGAGCGCATTCAACCCGCGCTCATAGGTGTGCTAGTCATACACTTGCTGACAAGCTGCTTTATGTCGGCGAGGGGCGCGCCGCAGGCGCACTCGGTAGCATTGACCTCGTCCGGTAGGCGGGTGTCGTCGAGCTTGGGCTTGAGTAGAGCGAAGGCGTCATCCGAGACGGCGATATCGAAAGGTTGCTCAGAGGTCATGGTGGGTAGGTAGGACATCGCAAACGGACGAAAGGCGACAGGTGGTAGTTCGAAAACGAAGGATGGTCTGGCATGGAAGCCATCGGCCATGGTAGTATCCGTTCGGTCCCCGCTGGTGTCGGATCCAGATATCGCCGATGCCAGTAACCTCCGCACGAGTTTCTGGGGAGAGACAAGGCCGCGTTCTAAGGTGGGATGTAACCTACAAAATGAGCGCATCAGAGGTCGAAGAGGGGTCTAAGTACATGTCCGGGGCGGGGTTGCGACAGGCAGGTAGGGCCCTTCGAGAGGATCGGAAGACGTGGACATCCCTCAGAAAAAAATACTGGGCGTGGCGGGTAGGAGAACGAAAATGTTGTACCAGTCGAAGACCTGGGCAGCTGGATGGCAACACCGAAAAAGGGATGAGCACCTACCGCGCTCACTGGCAAAGACCACCCTGTACCTCGCTCGAACCAATGAGCACTGCGAGTCAGAGGTTTGTCTCGGGCATTCGTTTTCAATACTGGTCGGTATTCACTCAATCCATTGATTAGCATTCGTCCGCTCTCCCTGCCGAATGACCAATCTCCTAGCACCGCCTCACATCGCCCTTACAATGGCCCGAATATCGTCCAGGGTCTCAAGGAACAGGAGGTTCTACGGACTCAAGGTATGCCCTCCTGCGATCCCAACTGCAACCGTGGCTGGGGCTGGTACTGACTTTGTATGGCACAGGCAGAAATGCAACGACAATCAGCATGCTCACAGATAACGTCTTAGTTGAAATTTTTGATTTCTGTCGAAAGGATCACGATCAATGTCCTTCTAGCCCTGTCTGGAAATGGCATATACTGGTACATGTGTGTCGGAGGTGGCGACAAATCACGTTTGCATCACCACGCCGTCTCAATCTCCAAATTCTCTGCATAGATGGAACTCCTGTCAGGAAGAATCTCGGTATCTGGCCAGACTATTCCTATTGTGATGCAATATAGGCTTTAAGGACTGGGACACCATTACACCTGATGATGAAGACAATGTCATCGCCGCACTCGAGCATCCCGATCGCGTATGTCGTGTCAGGCTTTACATGACGGGATCGCAGTTAAGAAGGATCGCCATGGTGATGCAGGGGCCATTTCCGGTGCTGACATGCCTTTCGATCTCCTCCAAGGATACAAATGTGCCAGTCATTCCAAGCGGATTCCTGGCAGGGTCTGCACCACTGTTTATTGCGGGAGATCGAATTTACCGGCGTCCCTGTTTCCCGCATTACCGACGCTTCTTTTGTCGGCCAGTAGCCTCGTCGAACTCAGACTTTGCAACATACCCAAGACTGGTTACATTTCACCTGAGGTGATGGTTACACATTTAGCCGCGTTACCCAAGCTTCAAACCCTTCACATTGGATTCCTATCGCCGCATTCCCGCCCTGGTCTAATTCTCCTGCCTCCCACACAAGCTCCCAAAACACGGACTGTCCTTCCCGCTCTCAATCACTTCTCTGGTGTTTGCGAGTATTTAGAGGACATTGTGGCACGGATGGACGCCCCTCAACTCCGCTCCATCGGGATATATTATTGGGATCAGGGTCCTTGACTTTAGATTCAGAGTACCTCAGCTCTGCAAGTTCATCAATCGCTCAGAAAGTCTCAAGCGAACCCTGTCTGGGCATTGCCAGATAATAGTTGACGATATCGAGGATGCCGTCGACTGCTGCATTGGTGGTGCCATCGGTGATAAAGCCGAACGCCGGAAGCCCGAAACCGGCATTCATGTTTACCTTCAATGCGATTGGATGGAGCGGAAATTTCTACACTTAACTCGACTGCTCAACCAAATTTCTCCCGGTACTCTCCAATGTAATCCATTTCGCTATCAATTCTGAACGATCTGAATCCGTCACGGTCCTCACTAGCGGATCTGGACTATTTCGAATGGCTGTACCTCCTCCGCCCATTCTCCTCCGTGCGGACTCTGTTTGTGGCTGCGGTATTCGCGGGACTCGTCTCCTATGTTCTCAGAGACACCGCCAGGCTGAGGGCCACCGATGTGTTGCCAGCCCTTGACTTGCTTTGCTTAGAGGACCGACCAGTGTCGTCCCTTGACGAGTTCATCGCTATTCGCCGTGACTCTGGTCGCCCTGTGACCATTGTTGACTCAAAAGAGGAGTTCGACAAAAGACTCGAGGCCTACCCTCCATAATACTAGTTGCGTATTCTATAGCTCGGTGTTGTGCGATCTAATTATTTTGATCACCCTGCTGTAGCACAGACAAGTACACTTCGACGGAACAAATATGTTTTCCTTAGGTTGTATTTGTGACAATACACGCATTCGTAGCAAATGGTAGTCTTAGCGGACAAAAAATTAATCCGGAACTGATGCGCATCGCCGAAAAAGGTGAGAAGAACTAACAGGGTCACTTTTGGGCCTGGTTCCCAACCCGTCCGCTGTTCATCGCATTCACGTTGTTACTTGTTACTCAACGATTTGCGGTGGGAAACAAGCTTCTCCACAGGTACACCATCAACCGAATAGTACGAAGCGATAGTCATGGATAGATGAGCGCTCTCGGCTCCCTAGGGCCCAATGAAGGTGAAGCCAACAATTGAATTTTTCTGCGGGATAGTGGGCGGCAAAGGTCGGTTGTGCCACCGCAAGACCGGTATATAGCCTTGTGATACGAGCCACTTTGCGTGACCCTAGAGACGAGAAATGGACACGAAGTCAAGCAGGAAGTGGAGTAGAACGCGAGCGAGGATAAAAGCAATTAGAACTACGCTTTTTGAGAGGGGAAGACCTTGAAGGCACACAAGAAATTCAAGAACACGATGACTCGATTTAGATCACATGTGAGCCTTTTTATACATGTTTTTTTTCTACGATTCGCCAGGCTTCAAAAAGGCTGCATCATGATATGAAGAATAAACGGTCGACGAACTATACCCAGACTTGAGAGGGAGAACCGAAATGAGGTGAAACGTGCTGCACACCAGCGCGCATCGCAAGACCCCACCCCAGAATCCGACCCTTCGCCTTGCGTCACGTGCGCCCCGATAAACTCGACATTTGACGTATTGCAAAGCTGCTCCCTCTAGGAGCGGGGAGGTGTTCTATTGTAAAGTGGACATGTGCATTCGGCTGGAGGAGGAAATTGCGATACAGGGAGAAAGCGTGTTGTAAAAGTGCCACATAGGGCCAAGCCTGAGGCGCACTCTAATAAATTCGAAAAAAAAAAAAAAAGGTCTCAGCAAATCAAGCAACAAATACTGTATGCCGATGGGTGTTCCCAAAACTACTAATTGTTCCGCAAACACCCGGGTCAGCGTATAGCAGAGTGATAAATCAAATGTCCATCAAATGTACACGCCACATATGTGATAATCAGCTGTGCCTTTCTCTTGATCATGCGTCAAGACATTGAAACATCATAACTGTTAGGAAGAAGAGTCGGAGTAAGGGAGGCATGCCGTTTCTGGGTGGCGCAGGGGAGGGTTCATTTTATATATAACTACTTCGTGTGTATTCAGGGCCTACGGTTATCAGTTTCGTCCATCCTGTCTGAACCTTCGTATTGTCGTACCAGTCCTGTTTCCACCTCAACATGACTGATTGGAAAAGTCCCGCTGTCATCACTGCAGAATATAGTCCGTCACTTGGGCCTCCGACCTTCCTTAACTATTTACATTTATGTTACAGTCGCGTTCATCAAGCTTTGCCACGTCATGTCGGGAATTCTCTTGTGAGGACTGTCATTCTCGGTCTCATCTAATGAAAGCAATTAAATTTCTTATGCAAGCTGGGAGTTTGTCATGAACATCGGATTCGAGTATTCTGTCTTCGCTGGGAAGCGCAACTTTCGTTCATCATTTTTGGTACGTTGCATACAGCCCAGACAGGGATGCAGCGTGACTGAACTCAGGCCGGTACATACAGCTTTATTTGGGGGCTAGATGGTGCCCGCTGTTCTGTGTTATTACTATACTCGTGGGATTCGACTCAGTAAACCGGATCAACTGCCAGGTACCTTGGTTTCTCACCTTGTTGAATCAAATGACGAGACTGAAATTCTACCCAGGCATATGTTATCTCTGTTTTTGTGAGATCATGGACTACTCCTTCAAATGCGTACTAATATTTTGGGCCACATAGTTATTCGCAAATATATCGTTGGCTTCTGCCTCGGCCCTGATTGTGCTGCGTGTGTGAGTAGACGTAGACTTGGTTATCTGACTCCGCACCTCACTGATAAAACACTCTCAGTGCAGCGATTTGGAAACCAAACAAGATCGCCATATCAATCGCTTCCGCTGCTTGGCTTGCTAATACTGGTTCCCTGATACATAGTATGCTCATTCGTTCATTGGGCATTCCAGGTATTTTAAACATGTCACCCGGGATCAGGTATAGCCATTGTTCGCGCAACTTGGAGCGAAGGCTTTTGCAAAGTCACAAATCTACCTGAAACTAAAAGCAACATTCTTGTGACTTTTATCAATGACTTGGTGCTTCTTGCACTCATGCTCACTGGGCTCTTGCGCTTGGAAAATTCCCGTCAAAGAGGTGGCATCTGGTGGCTCCTGTACACCCAGGTTAGTAATTTCTCATCTCGCATACTACAGGACGGATGGCAATAATTTTCTGGGCTGACCATGACAACAGGGTTTGGTGTGGATGATAATCGTCGTTGTAGCTCAGGCACCCATCACCGTGCGTTTTCCTGAAAATGAATATGATCCAGGCGACTGACATGAGCACCCCAGGTTTTCATTCTGTTAGATCTGAATGGTGTGCAGTGCATTTCTTTCACACGAGATCGGGTATTCACCAACAGCGTATTTTCATAGATCCCATGGACCTTGTACGTCATGAAGAAAGTATTTTGGACAAAGAGCTGACGGACCCGATATGATAGATGTTCCAGGTCCCTGCACGTTAAGTATCTTGTCGCGAGAGAAATGTACGAGTTCACTAACTGTTTTTCCTTCTTCAGTCATTGCGATGACAATCGGTGCTTCACGCGTGTACCGTGGACTGTCAGACTATGTCCACAAAGAAGCCAACGTACATATGAGTGAAGGGCTGCCAGTGAGACTGTCGCGGATTAACTACTTAGTGCCCCGCTCAGACCGACGGTCCATTGCACTGGAGATAAGTGGTATACCGGACGGGCATATTTTCGGAGCGGATCCTCTGGCACCACCAAAACACCATTTCCAACCGGGAGAAAATGATGGAGAGTGTTAAAAATCGAGTCGTGTAGACAAACTAAGGGAATCTATCTTTACACACCATGCACGGGAATTGGTATGTATTCCTTGTCTATTTACTTTCGTAAAATTCGGAAAAGTCCCCGATCTCAAGGGATTTCGTGTGGTGTTTTTGTTTTGATGAATCCTGTGCTTGATTATATTTATGGATTCAAGTTCGACAGAACGAACAAGGGGGCCTTCATTCCTGAAATAGCCACAACTCTCAAGCTCAGTGGCCTGTTTGCAGTGATTCGTAGTACGTACCCCCAACCTCGGAGGTCGGGGGGGAGTCGCTGCCTGCAATTTGAAGAGGGTTGCTCTCTCACCTTAACTTCTCGGGCTTCGTACGCGCGTACTTTACAACCATCCCACAACGTGAATTTCGCCATGACGGTACCATAAAAATGTGGATATATACCTGAGTATGCAGTAGACACCACCTCCGATTCTTTCCTGCGTCAATCGGAGTCCTTAGCACATCTCTTCGTGAGTAACTACGCCCTCGCTCAGCGAGTCAACCACTCCCCATCACCTTTGGCTGTTCTTTGATGGACCATACGATATTCTATCCAAATATGTACGGCGTGTGACATTGGAAAGACTAGGAGAGCTCAATTCGAGGTGGCCTACTATATGAGCAGGACCAAGCCCTTCGACCAGCAGAAGAAGCGCAATCAGTAGCCCGACACTGGACGTCATATCGGGATAGTTGGTAGTAGAAAAAATCGCTGTTTGGTCGTATAGTAGTACGTCCCATATCAGGGCAAGAGTCGGCTTATCACACCTGGAAGCGCCCGAACGTTTGTTTTCGAGAGTTGTTGGTGCGTTCGCTCGGAGCTCCGCCATTGGCCTGGTTGCGTTACATGTACGATCTGCGTACGTGGAGGCCACATCCAGGGGGGGCATCGATGTCACCGCTTAGGTGGACGGATGTGCCGATGTGCCGTTCTTGGGTAGGTCACCTTGGATGCGTATAAGCCGACAAGCGGTGCATATTCCGTAGAGGTGCCAAGATTAGGAGGAGGAAACCATGCGAGAATGAGAGGAGGGAAGAGCGAGAGAGGCAGACGAGGCAACTGTTGCGGGATAGAGCGTAACGACTGGCGTTAGAACTGAGGGAGCAAGAGGGGAGCAAGAGCTAACGAAGGCGGCTGGACGAGGCCAAAATTTGAAGGCGGAAATGCTAGGACTGATTGAAAGAAATCTTGCAAAGAAAGCTCGGGTTTCCTTAATAGGACCTGACTGACGCTGTGCCAGAGAAAGTGCCAGGGAAGTGGTGGGTTATATGTGGGGGGGGGGGGGGGAACCAGCGCCTAGTTCTGGAACGGCAAGTAAAGATAAATAAATAGAATGGGAGTGGAGACAGGGAGTGGACGTGGCATATGTAGGCGAAGGAAAAGACGTGCGGCGCTATCGGAACGGGCACGGAACGTTACAATACCAATGAGGAGGACCCAGCGAAATGGAGCCAATAAAATTTGAGCGAGAACAAAGGCCGTAAGCGAGGGGTAGGAGATCAGGAAAATTAAACACGCATAAAACCACCAGCAGGGTCGGACCCACGCTCCGGGAAAAAAAGAGTAGCAGGGGTGACGGCGATTACACGACAGAGTGCGCTAGGTGTACAAGAGGAGCAGATAATGAGGACAATAAAATATGTTGACACAAGGGACAGACGGTGAGGAGACTGCTATTAATGGGCCCAAGCACCGCCGTCCTCTGGCCTCATTCCACAGCATTTGTCGGCTTCTGATCGAGACCTGCTAGCACTTACAAGTACACTTCGACGGAACAAATATGTTTTCCTTAGGCTAAATTTGTGACGATTACAGTAGATACACGTATGGGTGGAACCACGGACCTTGTCGTGGTTAGTCTTGGACACAGCACAACTGCAAATAGTCTTAAGTTAGAGAACAAAGAATGAATCCAGAAATTATGCGCATCGCCGAAAAAGTGTAAGAAGAGGAACCAACAGCCCCCGGGAAGAAAGGGGGAAAAGAAACTCTCGGCGTCTGACGCCACGATCAATTACTCTGCGACCCGCCTGCAACGGCGAGCTCCGACACGGTCTACCTACCCACTGGCCCTGGTAGTTGCGCCAACCTACTACTGCCGGGGAGCACCTTAGCATTACCAAAAACCCTTAGTGTAGCTTGTTCACGCTGCGTCCGGTCTGGGCCTACGGCCTACCAGCCGGGATAAAAAAAAGAGGAACCAACAGGGCCGGGTGTCCCCAACTCCGGGGACGTACGTATTGACGCGATTGGCAGTGGGAAGCAAACTTCTCTACAGGCACACCATCGACCGAATAGTACGAAGCGATAATCATGGACAGATGAACGCCCTCGGCTCCTTATGGCCCAACTGAAGGTGAGGCTAACAATTAAATTTTGTGCTGCAAAGGTCGGTCGTGCCATCCCAAGACCGGCATGTAGCCTTGTGGCACGAGCCACTTTGTGTGACCCTAGAGACGAGATAGCTAGTTCAAGTGGCGAAATAGACATGAAGTCAAGCAAGAAGTGGAGTAGAACGCGAGCGAGGATAGGAGCAATTAGAACTACGCTTTTTGAGACGGGAAGACCTTTGAATGCACACAAATCAAGAACAGGATGATTCGATTTAGATCACATGCGCGCCTTTTTATACAGATTTCTCTACATTTGCAGAGTAAGAGAAATACGCTATAGTTCTGACTGAATTGTTGACAGTCCGCAGACCATCCTATTTCGTGCTGTTCGATCAATAGCCAGTACAACCTGGGACGACGCCAGCTGCGGGGCCAGATTTGCCGAACATCTTCCGAAGGTCATCGACGAACGCTGAGGGCTGCTCGTACGCTGCGAAGTGTCCGCCGACCTCGTGCTCTGACTCAAACACGACATTTGCCTGTGCACGCAGCCAACTGTTCTCCTTCGTCATAAGTCACAAACAAACCGCATATAGCAGGGATGCACACTCTGGGGAACTGGACGAGGTCCTTAGGGAAGTAGGACAGGCCGACCGGGACGGTCGTCTTGGGAAAACTGACCACTTGGCCTGCGAGCGCGAGCTCGTAGTAGATCCGGATGGAAGCTGCGGGCCCCGCGCGCGAGAACCAATAAACAGAGGCCCAGGTGAGCACTGCGGAAGCGAATTCGATTAGGACTGGAACACGAGATACAGTAGGGTGACGCACCTTCGTCGTCGGTCCACGGATAAGCGTCTGTCCACGTGACCAGCTTCTCGTATATCCACGCGAGCAGGCCCACGGGCGAGTCAGCAAGGCTAAACCCGAGCGTCTGCGGCTTGGTGGCCTGTTCGGCTGAGTAGCCCCTGCCGTTCTTGAAGAAGTTCTCGGTGTGCGCGGCGAACTGTCGCTCACGCGCCGTGAAAGACGAGACCAAATACTTAAGCAGCGTGATGGGGTTTTCACGGAAGCTAGGCGGGTCACATCTTTTCACGGAAAGAAGACGATGAGAACGAGTTGGTGTGTCGGTAGGGCAGCATACATGGGCATATTTGAGTGAGACGCTTTGACGTGCTTGGGGCCGTATTTGGAAGCCGTGGTGAGTGTCAGCTGTGATGGATTTAGAGTCGCCGACGTTCTGCCTATAATGTGGAGTTCTTACGACATGGCCCCAGTCCCCACCTTGCGTCACGTATTCGGAGTAGCCCAACGAGGTCATGAGCTTGTTGAAGAGCTAGGTTGGGCACGAACATGAGCCACGCGCGAGAAGACGGCAGAGCTAAACGCCGCTCACCTCGGCGTAGTGCTCCGCATGAAAGCCTTTCTCCAGCACCCCTTCCGACCACGCAAACCCAGGAAGACTTGGCGCAACAACGTGGAATGATGGGTGATCAGCAGAAACCGCCGTCAGGAGCGGCAGTATCTTCGTCACCTCGAGGAAGCTTCCTGGCCCTGTGCACCATATAACAGCTCAGCGGGGTAGAAACGGGGAACGACGTACAGCCGTGGACGAATAGAAGCGGGATAGCGCCTTTGGCAGCACTCCGCTGATGCACGTAATGCACGCTCATCTCGCCGAACCCTTCCACCGCGATGGAGCGCGTGAACATCGGGAGCGCGTTCAGCTCGCGCTCGTGGGTGTGCCAGTCATACCCGCCCTTCCACCTGCCGATGAGCCGCTTGATGTCCGTGAGCGGCGTGCCGTAGGCCCACTCGGCAGCATTGACTTCGTCCGGTAGGCGGGTGTCGTCGAGCTTGCGCTTGAGTAGGGCGAGCGCGCTATCCGAGACGGCGATTTTGAAGGGCTGCTCGGAGGTCATGGTGGGAAGGCCGTAGAGCGTGTGGGTGGGCTAGAATTATGGAAGACAGCAAGAAATGGGGTGCGGTTCCATTAGCGATGATAATACGGCGTTCTGGCGCTCGCAAACATAAGTAAACGAGAGATCAGTTCGCGAATTGCCCCTTGATATAGCTTAATAGGCTGCCTTTCTGACTGGAGACGGCCAACACACCTAGGGAACGCACGACTGACAGTAATATCCAGATTGACGCCGGTTCTTCATCACACAGCCATATACTGTACTGTACGTTTCGCAGCTCCCGCCCCAGTTCTATCCTAGCAAGACTCAGGATCATCGTTTGTAGATCTCTTCTCTCTCTACCTTACAGTAGTGTAGCCTAATGCACGGGCGTAGAAAGATTGACGTGGGTTTTATATCTGCCCTCAACTCAGAACTTACTTGACGCCCCGTACTATGTATTGGCATATCTGCATTATGTATTCACCTTTGCTACCACAAATCTCATGGAGTGGTCAGTGAAGTTAACACTTCTTGTGGTTTCTGTCGAAGCGGTGGAAGTATCTCATATACAAATTGACCTCATTCGCAAGTCGCGTTTCGCAGTACCCCAAGCCCTTCTCCTCTGCCCTCGAAGAATCTCAGGCTCCTACAGTCCCAATAATACTCCGTAAGTTCCGTAACGCCCTCGTCGTCTTTCTCCCTCTCAAACCATTCTTTTCCGGGCTCTCAATGGTAGCCCAAGGTATAAGTACACCTTCTCGTCAAGATAGTCGCTGGCGATTGGGCTATCGAGGCTCAACCAGGGTACTCGCGATGGAGATTATCCAGCGGCGTCGGTGCGCCTTTGTTTCTCAATCCTATCTTTGGGTATGAGATCATGTAGTGTCCTGGTGCATCCCTGCGTGCAGCTATGCAGTGACGCTGGGTCTAACATGCGGATGCAGAGCCATAGTGTTCCAGGACGACACACGTACCAAGTGTCTTCTATCGTAGGCACCGTGAATTGGTCTTCCCAACCCTGAATCTACCACACTCTGGACGCGGTCAGCACGGGTGCTCCTTTTCATTTATATTGCTTACAATTAATGTACAACACGGATCCCGGTAATAAGTACAGTAAATCTCTGGCTGCCATCCGTTCAATCAGTAGCCAGTACATCCGGGGACAACGCCCTCCGCAGGCCAGACTTGCCAAACATTTTCCGAAGGTCGCCCACGAGTGCTTCAGGCTGCTCGTAAGCTGCGAAATGCCCGCCGACCTCGTGCTCCGACTCGAACACGATCTTTGCTTGGGCGCGTAACAAACTGTAGTTCATCAGTCAGCTATAGCGAGGGGAAGGCATGTGAACGCACACTTTGGGTGACCGGATGGGCTCCTTGGGGAAGAAGGACAGGCCGACGGGAACAGTCGTCTTGGGGAAACTGGCCAATTCGCCTGAGTGCGCGAGCTCGTAGTAGATCCTGATGGACGCCGCAGGTCCCGTGCGTGAGAACCAATAAATCGAGACCCACGTAAGAACTGCAAAACCAGCTCAGGTAGGTTCGGATCCGATGTAGTATTGTGATGTACCTTCTTCGTCGGTCCAGGGGTACGCGTCTGTCAACGTGACGAGCTTCTCGTATATCCATGCAAGCAGGCCAATGGGCGAGTCGGCCAGGCTGAATCCGAGCATCTGCGGCTTTGTAGACTGTTCGGCAAAGTAGCCCATGCCATTCCTCAGATGGCTTTGGGAAGCGGCTGCCGCCTCTCGCTCACGCAACGTGAAGGACATGACGAACCACTTGAGTAGAACTATGGGATTTCCGAACAACTTGGGTGGCTCGCCTCTAGTGTTTCATTTTAGAAAGGCGAAGATGAGAACCGACGTGCTAGTTGGGGTACTGTTAGAGCGGCTTACATGGGCATATTTGTGTGTGATGCCTTGACGTGCTTAGGACCGTATAAGGAGGCCGTGGTAAGCGTCAGCTACAATCGATCGCCGTCAGTCGCCGACATTCCGGGGTACAGTACTCACCACATGCCCCAAGTCCCCACCCTGTGTCACGTATTCAGTGTAGCCTAGCGAGATCATTAGCTTGTTGAAGAGCTGGGTTTGGCAGTACAGCCATAAGCGCACGAGCGAGACGATCACAGGGCCAAAAATGCAGCTTACCTCGGCGTAATGCTTCGCATGAAAGCCCTTCTCCAGCACCCCTTCCGACCATGCGTACCCAGGAAGGCTTGGTGCAACAACGTGGAACGACGGGTGATCAGCAGAAACCGCCGTCAAAAGCGGCAGCACCTTCGTCACTTCGAGGAAGCTCCCTGGCCCTGCGCGCCATGTACTATGACACAACGATGGATTGGAAGAGGCGACGTACAGCCGTGGACGAACAGCAGCGGGATGGCACCCTTGGCGGCACTCCGCTGATGCACGTAATGCACGCTCAGCTCACCGAATCCCTCCACCGCGATGGTGCGCGTGAACATGGGAAGCGCATTCAGCTTGCGCTCGTGGGTGCGCCAGTCATACCCGTCCTCCCACCTGCTGACGAGTCGCCTGATGTCTGCGAGCGGCGCGCCATAGGCCCACTCGGCGGCGTTGACCTCGTCTGGCAGGCGAGTGTCTTCCAGCTTACGACTCAGAAGCGCAAGCGCATCGTCAGGGACGGAGATTTTGAAGGACTGTTCAACACTCATGGTGGGTAAATGGTAGCTTGTACCACAAATGGCGGCGAGGTGTGGTTCGGTCTGCCACACGGGATCTAATTTATTCAATCCCGTGCGGGTTCAATGTTGAACCCGGGCATGACGTCAGAACGATCGATATCGTAAGATGTTTTATGTAAGATAACCGTGTGGCATGTATCATAGAAAGATTGATGCAGGTTTCATACTAGTGGTGCCAGGCGGATGCAAATGGTCATCAGGTTGCAAATTTTAAAAATGGCCTCAGATCACCCTCTTCCTGTGGTCCGTTCTGCTCAAAAAAAATAGCAGTAGATACAGTAGGATCTATAGATATGAGATCATAACAAAAAATAAAAATCTATTGAGAATTCCAACTACAGTGCGACAAGGAAGAGAGGGTAGTCATGAAAAGTAAAGACCCAGACCACCAGATCCCAACGATCTTGGTAAATGACATATGGATCTGTTGGAATAGAGTGTTAGAATAGACTAATGAGAGCACCTGTGATAAATTTGGGGTGATACTGTGCATGCGATAGAGTTGTAGAAGGTGATCTCACCTTGGTGGTCTCTTGGAGTGACAGGAGGAGTGACGAATTCAAGCTCCTCTTCGACATAAGCCGGCATCACTGGCAACCAAAATTACCGGGCAACCCTCACTGTCATGGCACGTACCAAAGTGACGAGCAAAAAGGCCACACAAAAGGAAGCCAGAGCTCAATCAGAAGCCAAGATTCAGGAAGCTTGCAAGGCACTCACTGATGGAACATTTGGGACGATCGCAGATGCTGCATGTAACATTACCACAGGAACGTTATGTGTGACGTGCACGCCACTAAGTCGTTCAAGCCGAGGTAACGGGACGTGAGTTAGCCGGTTAAGGCCAAGTTCGATGATGAATAAGCACTACACGGTCTCCTCAGACACGCGAGTGGTAATCGGGGGTTCTGGGGTTCAAGCGCAACGGCGAACCAAAGTCGTGCTCAAGCGAAACAGCGAGCCAAAGTCGTTCGTGGATTGACAACGATGTGGTATTACACAAGAAGTCAAGTCTACCGTACAAGCTAGGTAGCGTGCGACTTATATACTGATACAGGATGTTTGTGCGCAACAAACATATGGTGCAATACGTGGAGTCCTGAGCAAAAACGGAACAAAGGCGGAACTATAGTAGGGAATATGGTGATTGCGCGGGGTCATGTGGGAGTCAGCTGAGACCGGAGCGCCGTGAACGTTGATATACAAGGAAGGAGGCGTAGGGGCGTATCGTGCAGCGAAGAGATCATAGGGAACGGTTGGGCGCGTGGTGAGTTATGGGCGTAACAAAGTGGGTCATGGGAGTAAGAAGTAAGGAACGAAAGCGTCCACAGGAAATAGAAGGAAAATCGTAACATTACCCCCCTGTCAGACCTGAAGTCGCCACGACTTCAGTCACTGCCAACGTAGTCGTACACGTCCGCGCTGGGGTCGTTAATTTCATCGTCCCGGTCATCCACCGGGCACGTGTGCCGGCGCAGGAACAAATACCTGCCACGCTCTCCACATCTCCTGCACACTTCGTATTGGGGGCATTCAATCTCGTCGTGCCACGCATCGAACCTCAGGCACTTCCCACACCAGCGGGGGCGCTCCGATGGTTCCTCAAACGCCGGGGTAATGGGTGCGAGGCGATGAATAAGGCAGTTCTCGGAAGCGTGAGCTCGACTTGCGCACCAGACGCAGACACCAGTTGGCCGGTTGGGACAGTTCCCCATCTTGTGCCCGCGCTTCTTGCACAGATAGCATTTGCGTCGCTTCTGCGTTCGGCTGGGCCCGTCCACTAGTCGTGGCATCTCAAGGGGTCCTCCAGGACGCGGCACAAGTGGGAGCTCTGGGAAGTAGTGGCGGGGGCGTGTGGGGCGTGTGGTGAGTTCGACGAATTTGTCGGTGATAAGGGGGACGGCGCCCGCGTATTGCATGCGCTTCGTGATACCCTGTAGTTTGGCGTCTAGGTGAAACTGATCCCGCACGGCCTCTTGTTCAAGCCGACGAAGATCCACCCTGCGCGCATCCAGAGCGATTTTGTCTCCGAGGCACTGCCGCAACCTTGCAACCTCTGCCGACAGGCGAGGGTTTTTGAGCTCGCTCAATACCTCGTTAATGGTGATGGCGCGCGGATCCTGGGGGCTGAACACAGCAAGTTGGTGGGGTGATATAGTGGGATGCATAGCGGCAGGGTGTGGCGTGGACAAGTAGACTTCCTGGCAGTAACACGGCTTTCCCCTTCCCTGGGTTCCAATAACCTCTCGATAGTCCCGACGATAGTAAACATACTTCGCCAGGACTTTCGTGGTATCGTCCTCCAATGGGATCATTAGGGGGAAGAAGAACGGGGTGTCGGGGGCGTTAAGGAAAAACGGGAGTCCGGGGTCATCAGACTCTTCGTCATCCCCCTCGTCGACTGGTTCCTCGTCATCGTCTAATGACGCTAAACGGGGATCCAGTCGTAATTGACGAGGGAGTGCCGCTGGAGTCAGCGAGTAGGGATGGGGAAGCTCAGATGCAAGCTGCGACATGGGAACAACAGGCGTGAGGCCAGGGGGTGCCTCTAGAAGGGGGGCTACTGCGGGCTCGAGAGGGGGAGGGGATGATGATGGAGGTGTTGGGTTCGTGGGGGAGACGTTGAGAGCGATGGCAAGAACAGGGGTCGGGGGTCGTGAAGGGACAACTGAATAGGGTGTTCGGGATACGAACGGAGTTGGGATACCCTCGGACTGAGAGGGGACTGTGAGTCGTTCGAGGATTAGGGCTGATGGTGGGCGAGGTCGGTCGTTGGCTGGGGCAGTGTTGGAAGTGGGAGTCGTCATGGTAAGTGGGGATATGGAAATCGTCCTTTGCTCCCCATCTTCTTTATAGCTTTCTCCCTACTCCATCGGCCGTTGGGTTGCGGCGATAGAAGTCGGCGATTACATCTGGCGCATGTTTGACGTGGTCAGCTGGTTCCCAGGAGCTGTCACTCATGGGAAAGCCCTTCCACTTGACTAGGAACTGTAGTTTGCGCCCACGTCCGTGGAGTCGCGATCCCATGATCTGCTCCACTTCGAATTCTTCTTCTCCGTCCACGAGGTCAGGGGGAGGGCGTGGGAAGTTTTCCCCGTGTAGTTCCGTCTCCTTATATGGTGTGAGGAGGTTCGCGTGGAACACTGGGTGTATCCTCCATGTGACCGGTAGCTCCAACTCATACGTCACTTCCGATAAGGCCTTCTTGATTCGGAACGGGCCATGACGTTTAGGGGCTAGTTTTGCGGTGGGGTAGAACGTTCTCAGGTTCGTCCCTTCCAGCCAAACCTGGGCCCCTTCGGCGTAAGGGATGAAGCGGGTTCTTCCCTTCTTGGCCATGAGGTCTTGCGCATGCTTAATGCAATCTTGCGCGTGCTGTCGCCGTACAACCATCTCCTCCAGTCGCTGGTCTACTGACGGTGTTTGCGTAGGTTTTGAGACCCATGTTGTTCGTGGTTCCCACCCCATGATGAGCTGAGAACGGGGAGTGCTTTGTGGTTGCGTTTGGCCAGGAATTGTGCGCGAATTGTGCCACCGGAAGTGCTTCCGCCCAATTGTCCTGCTGAACATTGCTCCAATGATGTAGATACTGTTCCAGCCATTGGTTGGTGCGTTCCGACTGGCCATCCGTTTGGGGGTGATATGCGGAAGAAATGTTCTGTCGTATTCCCAGCGTGCTACACAATCCTTTCATGAACGCGGACGTGAATCGTGGGTCTCTGTCGGTGATAAGCTTGCGAGGTATCCCGTAGTGTGGGTATACGTGTTGAAGGTATAGTCGTGCTACTCCTTCGGCTGTGATGGTTTCATGGCACGGTATGAAGATTGCGGCTTTCGAACAATCGTGGTCTGTGATTGTGAGGATAGAGTCGAAGCCTTGGGATGGGGGCAGCTTCGTGATGAAATCCATGGCAACGACCTCAAAAGGCTCTGCTTCGGGGTTGGTGGATATGGGGAAGTAGGTGGGGTTTTTGTCGGTGGGGGTTGATTTTGTTGGCCTGACATACGGCGCATCCCTTGACATATTCTTCAACGTCTTCTCAGCATCGTGGGCCACCAGTAGTCGCGTCGTATTAGTTCGCGTGTGTTGGCGATTCCGGGGTGGCCCATGCTCGGAGAGTCATGAAAAAGGGTGATTACCCCCCGCTTAAGATCGTTGTCCCCGACAACGACTAATGCGTCGTCTTTCCACCACAGCCCGTCGTGCTGCTTGAGGTTGTGGTGTTCGGCCCATCGTGCCGCTTCTTCCTTACTGGCGTTCTGAGCCACCCGGGACCAAATATCCATATCACATATTGACATTTGGGTGGCTCGAATGAATCTTTCCGCTGGTAGGACGATGACATTGGTGTTGTCCCCTTCGCCGGATTCGTAGTCCGACCGCCTGGACAGGGCGTCTGCGCGCGCGTTCTTCGTTCCTGCTACGTGTCTTAAGATGAAGTCGTATTCTGACAGCTCTAGGAACTCGCGCGCGATCCTTCGGTTGATCTTCCGGGGTTCTTTCCAGTATTGGAGGTTTGCGTGGTCGGTGTGAATGATGACTTTGTGAGGGGATCCTACGAGGTATGTTCTCCACGCTCGCAGTGCCTTAACCACGGCTAGTAACTCCCGATCGTAGATATCGTAATTTCGTTCCGTCTCCGTAAATGACTCGGAGTGGAACGCTATAGGGTGGAACTTTTTGTCGGTGCCTAGCTGATTCAGCACTGCTCCGACCGCGACAGTTTGACGCGTCAACCTCCAACTCGAATGGTTTGGTAAGGTCCGGGAATAGGAGTATTGGTTCTTCGCATATGCGCTTCTTAATATCTTCGAAGGCGTTCTGCTGCGCGTCATCCCAGTGCCATTGGGTCTCCTTCTTTGTTAGGTCGTGAAGGGGGCGGGCAAGTTGGGAGAATCCTCGTATGAACCTCCGATAGAAATTACAGAATCCGAGGAATGCGCGAACTTCCTTGAGACTTTTCGGAGGTTGCCATTCTCGGACTCCTCGAACCTTGACGGGGTCCATCCGTAGTCGTCCGTGGCCAATAATGAGGCCTAAGTACTCTGTTTCGTAGACTTCGAACTCGCACTTCTCCGGTTTGACATAGAGATCATGTTCTTCACAGAGTCGTAGTACTTCGTGGAGGACTTTCCGATGGTGGCATTTGTCATTCGCGGTGGCAACGAGGATGTCGTCCATATAGATAACGACTTCGTTCGTCAGGATGAGATCGCGGAAAATGGTGTCCATCATTGTTTGGAATGTGGATGGGGAGTTGGTGAGGCCGAAGAACATGACGCGCGGTTCAAACAGGCCTTGGTTGGTTTTGAACGCCGCTTTCCATTCATCTCCTTCCTGAATGCGAACGTTATTATATCCCCATCGGATGTCCAATTTCGAGTATAGTCGCGCGACTCGGATGCGATCCACGAGTTCTGGGATAAGTGGGAGGGGGTAGTGATTCTTTATAGTGAGTTCGTTAAGGCGTCGGTAGTCTTGTACCGGGCGTAACTTCCCGTCTTTTTTCTTGATAAAGAAGAAGGGTGACGCGTAAGCGGACTTTGAAGGGCGGATATATCCCTTCTCGAGCTGTTCATTAAGGAAGGCTGTAAGCGCCTCTCCTTCGTTCGCCGTTAACGGGTACACCTTGCAGTCGAGGGTGGCGGGTGCATCGGGGAGTAATTCAATGGCGTGATCCCATACGCGAGGCGGGGGAAACCGATGTGACGCTTCTTCACTAAACACTTTGCGGTGTGACCAGTATTCCGGAGGAACCATTTCCTCAAACGTTTGAGCCTGTCGTTTTGCCGCTTCCTGTTGTGCGAGTTCTGATGCCGTCGTTGTTTTCCGCAGGAAGGCAATCCTTGGCTCCGGTTCTTCGTTCACAACCTGCTCCCATGCCTCCTCATCGAGCTCATATGCCTGCAAGGCTTTGATGGCGGCCTCTAGTGGCATTGCGTCGCTCTGAAGGTTCAGGCTGGAGATTACGACCGGTTGGAAGTCTTCGTTCAGCGTGGCATTCCTCCACTTTATCTCAGGGCTCGAAGGCCGAGAACCAGGGGTAGCCCAGGATCGCTTCGTCTTTTCCTAGGTTGGTAACCAGGAAACGAAGCGTCTTCGTGCGCTCACCAGTCCGCACCGCTAAATCGGTGTACTGGGTTATCGCGCCGTCTCGGTTGTAAGTTCCGTCAACGTTCCATATGGTGATGGGAGCGGAGACGGGTCAGGTTCCGAGATGCGTTCGTTTGAGCAATTCCGCACAAATAAAGTTGTCGGTTGCTCCAGAGTCCAACAGGACCTGTCGTTCGGCCGTCGCGTTTGCAGATTTGAAAAGAACTGGGATTCGCATGGATCGATATCTGCTATAGTACACGTGTAACGCCTTTGCCCAGGCCGACGGGTTTAGGCGTTCGGAAAATCCTTTCCTCCAAAAAGCTTCTCCACCAAGAGGTCCCGCACTTCTTTTGGCTGAGCGGCCAGCGCTGCGATCTGAGCGTCAGCCGCTTCATCATTCGACAGTACGCGGTTTGCTGATATGGCGACTCGAGTAACGAGGGGGGGAGGCGGTACTGCGGGGGCAGTGGGGACGGGAGGAGGCACTCCTCCGTCGCTTGTGGTCTGAGCAGCGCGAGTGCCTTTTTGTGGGCAATTACGCGACACATGACCTTTTTCTCCGCATCGGAAACATCTCCCCTCCGCGACCAGCCTTTGCTTCTCAGTGTCTGTGAGGGTGGCACGGGCTCTAGTGCGGCTAATATCCATAGCGTTCGGGTCACACGCCTTGTTAAGGGCTTGGACCCACTGATCTCGGGTGTGACCTCCCCGTTTCTCGTTTTGTCGGTTACGCGTGAGGCGAGGCTTTAGCATAAGATATTCAGCTTGCTGAAGCCGTGCCGCGTCTTTCCACTGGTCCCACGTAACTGGGTGTTGGAAGCGTATAGCGTTGATTACGAGGTTGTCGGGGAGTCCCGCTTGGAATTTCTCAATGACGTTAGCTTCGTCTGGATTATAGCCGGCTTTTGTCATAAGGTTCTGGAATTTTGCGATGTACGTGTCGATGTCTTCGCCAATCATCTTCAATTTGTCAATGTCTTGGCGCGCTCTGGTTCGTTCGGTGGTATCTGTGTAGGCGTTCGTGAACCGGTCAAGGACCGTGTTCCATAGGTTTTCTTCGTTGTGCAGTACTCCTCCTGCGATCTGGGTGTCTAACCATGCGGTTTGCTCGTCTACCCAATCGTCCACCAGATGTCCCCTCATATAGGAGAGGAAAGTCATGGCTCGCGAGTAGGGTACTGTGAGCTGGTCTACGGTTGGGTTCATCCCTCGATAAATTCGAAAGGATCGAAGAAAGTTTCGACTCTCCTCTCGATTTCCATCGAAGATGGGTGGTGGGTTGCCCCCAAGTTTGCCCCCTCCCGGTGCTGGTATTGCCCCGGGATGGGCCATGGGGATTGCACCTCCTCCTGGGGGACCGCCACCAGGGGCTCCTCCACCCAGGACCGCCTCCGCCGCCACCAGGGGCACCGCCGCCTGGTGGGCCTCCACCGCTACCATGTATGCCTCCACTAGGTCCAGCAGCTGGGCCACTGCTCGGCCCCGCCGACGGTTGGGTACTAGAGCTATGAGTCGCTCCGCTCGTCTGAGCAGTCGGTCGACTTCCTGTAGCATGTGCTCCTCCACCGCCCGAGCCGGAGGTTCCCGTGGTAGTAAGACTGGTGGCGACCTGAGTGTTGGTGGCCATCGTGGGCTGTACTGGGGTGAGGGTGGTTGATTCGTCTGGGTCGACGTTAATACCGGTGATGTTGGTTGACCCGAGGGGTCCTGCGCCGAATTGTGGAGGGACAGGTTTGTATGCGTACCACTGTCCTTGCTTTGGGTCGTAGTCAATGTAAGCCCAAAGGCGAATGTCGTCAAAGTAGTGGACTTGGTGGTATCTTTGGTTTGTTGCGTCGAAGATGAAGTACCCCTCTTGGTTGTTGATTTCTTCCCAAACAACTGCGCCCTTTTCGTGGTCGGAGAGTTCGTCGGTTGAATACCGATCGATGTACTGCTTCTGAAATTTTGTGCGACTCCTACTAGTCGCCAGGGTTGCGAGACTTGACTTAATGTAACGTTACCACAGGAACGTTATGTGCGACGTGCACGCCACTAAGTCGTTCAAGCCGAGGTAACGGGACGTGAGTTAGCCGGTTAAGGCCAAGTTCGATGATGAATAAGCACTACACGGTCTCCTCAGACACGCGAGTGGTAATCGGGGGTTCTGGGGTTCAAGTGCAACGGCGAACCAAAGTCGTGCTCAAGCGAAACAGCGAGCCAAAGTCGTTCGTGGATTGACAACGATGTGGTATTACACAAGAAGTCAAGTCTACCGTACAAGCTAGGTAGCGTGCGACTTATATACTGATACAGGATGTTTGTGCGCAACAAACATATGGTGCAATACGTGGAGTCCTGAGCAAAAACGGAACAAAGGCGGAACTATAGTAGGGAATATGGTGATTGCGCGGGGTCATGTGGGAGTCAGCTGAGACCGGAGCGCCGTGAACGTTGATATACAAGGAAGGAGGCGTAGGGGCGTATCGTGCAGCGAAGAGATCATAGGGAACGGTTGGGCGCGTGGTGAGTTATGGGCGTAACAAAGTGGGTCATGGGAGTAAGAAGTAAGGAACTGAAAGCGTCCACGGGAAATAGAAGGAAAATCGTAACACTGCATGTCACTTCAAAGTTTCCTACCACACGCTACGCTGTCGATACCAGGGAATCACAGAGTCTCAGTCTAAAGCACAAAGCAAACGACAATTACTCACCGAGGCAGAAGAAGAAACAGTCTGCAAGTGGGTCAAATACATGGGGATGATGGGACATCCCATCTCAAAAGAAGCCCTATGCGTGAAGGTTGCCAAAATCAGTTCCATTCTTCAAGAAAAGACAAATCAAACTGGGGAACGACACTTGCCTGCAAAGAACTGGATATGTGCTTTCTTGGACCGGAATAAGGACATCAACCTGAAGAGGCCCAGTGGTCTTGACCCAAAGCGTGCACAGAACTTCAATCGGACGATTGTCACCCACCACTTTCAGCTCCTCGGAAACTTCCTGGATCTTCATGACATACCTTGGGAGAACGTCTACAATATGGACGAGAAGGGGATACAACTTGGCGGTGGCAGGAAGCTTGACAATACAAAATACTTCTACTCCTGGGAACAGCGCAATCGCGTGAAGGTGCAGAGTCCAAACCTTGAGCTTGTAACAACAATCGAATGTGTTGCAGCGGATGGTGGTGTCTTGCTGCCGGGGATTGTGTTCTGTGGAAAGCATGTCCTCCACGACGAATATTTTGAGGAGGATGGCATCCTGTAAGTCAACGATAAAATATGGCTGTATCAAATTGGGTGCTTACCGTGCATACAGTGTTGCCTTGTCAGACAAGGGGTGGACAAGCGACTACATTGGCACCCAGTGGTTTGAGAAGTCCTTCATCCCCCAGGTGACACAGAGGAATGTGTCGGGAAAACCAATATTACTGATATATGATGGACATCACTCACACGAAACAATTGAGCTTCGTGAAGCAGCAGACAACGCAGGGATCCACCTTTTTTGCATCCCCCCCCACACTTCACATCGCCTGCAGCCACTTGATGTCGGTGTATTTGGGCCCTTACAGCGAGCATGGCAAAAGCGTTGCCTACTTGTCCTAGAAGAAACAGGGAAGTCAATAACGCGGAAAGATGTAATTAGGGAGTACTCAATTGCACGTACCGAGTCCATGAAGGAGCATGTCGTCCTTTCAGCCTGGAGGAGATCAGGAATCAGGCCTTTAAACCCACAAGTCTTCATGGAGGAAGACTTTGCTCCAAGCTACGCGTCGTCAATAAAACCCCAACTGCCGGTGCCCCTTTATGATCTAGCCAACAGCTCCAAGGCTCCACATCCTTCTGGCAATAGGGAAGATGAGAACGGCAATGAAATCGACTCTGATGGAGAGAGCGATGGAGGAGTGATGGACCCGGATTTGTCAGGGTCAAATGTGACTCATGGGAATCCCCCTTCATCAACGCCCCATCTGGCAATCTCCCTGGGTGACCTGCCTCTTTCGGTTCAGTCAACAACACCTCCTTTGCTTAGTCAACCTCCTCAGACCAATGATTCCAAGTCAGAAACAAGTCGCGTTCTTCATGAAGAGGGAAGAAGGGAGCCCCCCAATCAGCCTGGAACTGAGGGAGGCAGCAATTGCTGTACGCAATTGTATTCCATCCCTGCATCGCTTGTTCATCTTCCCCGCCATCAGACACGGTTGGTGTCTCGATCAATGTCACATTCTGCGTCACTTTCCTCTGCTGGGAAATCTACATCATCGGAGCACATCAAATTTCTTGAAGGACAACTCTCAGATGCAATGCAGAGTATCCAGGAGCTCAAAGACAAGTGCGAAGAGCTCGAGAGCATGTCCGGAACATGAAAGACCCACTGCTATTTCATGTGTGACATGGTCAGTCAACTTCAAGGCCAGCTTCAGGCAAAGGAGACACGAAAAGGCACTCAGATGAAGAGGTCGAACGTGTCGAGGGTTTTCACAGCTGGGGAAGGCCGGTTGGAGTTGGAACAACTCCGTGCAGATGCTAACCAGAAGAAGCAGCGGCAGGCCGACGGTGATGCCCGGAAGGCAGCAGAAGACAAAGCACAACGCAAGCGAAGGGCAGATCTTACACGTGTATTCTCTGGGTCACTCAACAAAACAAAACGAAAGGAGGAGCTGGAGGACATCACTGCTGCTCTAGCTCTTCTGGACAGCGGCAAGAAGGACGACTTATTGGAGAGGATCTCCACCTTTTTCGAGGAGCACCCCAACTTGAAGGCAGACCCACGATTTGAAGGGCTTTTCAGCTCACGGCCCCGAAAGCGTGCTCGTGTTTCCGACACCCCCGGGCCTGTTGCTGGTCCATCGAAAACTCATGAACCGACTCCCCCCCCTCCCAACACTTCCCTCAACTTTGGGCCAGCGAATGCTTCTGTAAATATCGACCCTTCCCTTACTTCAACTCCAGTCTCGTCACAAAACAAATTCTACTATTTCATACCCCAGTAGCCTCACATACAACTCTATACCCATTGTAACGTTACCACAGGAACATTATGTGCGACGTGCACGTCACTAAGTCGTTCAGGCCAAGGTAACGGGACGTGAGACAGTCGGTTAAGACTGAGTTCGATGATGAATAAGCACCCTTCGGTCTCCTCAGACACATGGGTGATAGTCGGGGGATTCTGGGGTTCAAGCGCAAAGGCGAACCAAAGTCGTGCTCAAGCAAAAAGGCGAGCGTAAAGTCGTTCGTGGATTGACAACGATGTGGTATTACACAAGAAGTCAAGTCTACCGTACAAGCTAGGTAGCGTGTGACTTATATACTAGTACAGGATGTTTGTATGCAACAAACATATGGCGCGATACATGGGTTCTGAGTGAAAGCGGAACAAAGGCGTAACTATAGTAAGAAACATGGTGATTGCACGGGACCTCGTGCAAGTCAGCTGAGCCCGGAGCGCCGTGAACTTTGATATACAAGGAAGGGGGCGTGAAGGCGTATCATGCAGTGAAGAGATCATCAGAAACGATTGGGTGCGCAAGGAGTTATGGGCGTATCAAAGTGGGGTGTGGAAGCAAGAAGCAAGAAATGGAAGCGTCCAAGAGAAAAGAAGGGAAAATCGTGACATTACCCCCCTGTTAGACCTGAAGTCGCCACGACTTCAGTCACTGCCGACGTAGTCGTATACGTCAGCGCTGGGGTCATTGGTCTCATCATCCCGATCGTCTACCGGGCAAACGTGACGACAAAGGAACAAATACCTTCCATGTTACGTTTCGTCTGTGGACTGCCCGGCCCGGTTGTTACGTTTCGACTTCGAACTACCCGGCCCGGTTGTGAACTCTGACGTATCCGCGATGACTCGGTATGTCAGAAGTAATGTGTCATGGACTTCGGATCATGTTGCCTCGTGTCTGGATGACTGATGTTCGCTATTGTTGTACGTGATTGTGATTAGGCCTGCTGACTGATGTCTCTTATTGTTGTACGTGTTTCAAGTTACGATAACGACTGCGCATTCTATTATTAGGATACGCTACTTACGCTATTGGTTACTTACGAGTTCGAGCGGAGCTGGAACTAGCTCCCTTACTTGTATTTAAGCTCGCAGTAGTACAGACCAGGATCCCCATCTTGGTCTTCTTCGAAATACCACTTCCTCTACTCGTCTTTCGTGCTAAGGACTTACGGAGTCCTTAAGTGAACTAGCTCCGGCATATCCCTCCGCGACCAAGAAGGGATCCCCGTGACCTCATCTCCATCTTCCTTCGTGAATGGTAGATCAGCTGACCGTAACTTACCCGCCTGGTACTACGTGTCATCTCGTCTTCGAATACCTCAACTCCCGCACCGCTCGCCCTACGCACTGCTACTATATCATCGATAACCTCCAGTGGGAGTATATTCGCAAAGTCCCCAGTCCACCTCCGAACGTTCCAGTCCAAGAGACGTTGTACACCTACAGAGATTCCACAGGCACGTATTGGCCTCATCCCGCCGTCTTTCCCGAGCACTCGGACAACCACAGGTTTTACCCCCGAGGGAACCCACGTCACAACAGCGTCTAAGTCAGACCAACGCCCGTGGTAGGCGTTACACCGGTTGTGGACTCTGACGTATTCGCGATGACTCGGTATGTCAGGAGTAATGCGTCATGGACTTCGGATCTTATTGCCTCGCACCCCGGCTGACTGATGACTTCTATTGTTGTACATGATGTGGCTTACTATGCTGACTGATGTTCTCTATTGTTGTACGCAATTCGGATTACGATGACGACTGCGCATTCTATTATTAGTTTACGCTACTTACGCTATTGGCTCAGTATGAGTTCGAGCGGAGCCAGAACTGGTTCCCTTACTTGTATTTAAGCTCGTAGTAGTACGGACCAGGATCCCCATCTTGGTCTTCTTCCAAATACCACTCTTCACTCGTCTTCTGTACTAGGGATTCGCGGAATCCCTAAGTGAGCTAGCTCCGGCATATCCCTTAGTGACTAAGGGGGATCCCCGTGACTCTGTCTCCAGTTCCTATGTGAATGGTAGACACGCCCGTCGAGCAGTACCCGCCGAATACCACGTGCCATCTAGTCTTCGAATACCTCAACTCGCGCACCGCTCGACCCACCCACTGTTACTACATCGTCGACAACCCTCGGTGGAGGTATATCCGCAAAGTTCCCGGTCCACCTCCCAACGTCCCCGTAGAAGAAACACTTTACACCTATCGGGATTCCACCGGCACGTATTGGCCTCATCCCACAGTCTTTCCAGGCTCTTCGGATAATCACAGATACTATCCGCAAGGGAACCCACGTTACAACAGCGTCTAAGTCAGACGAACATCCGTGGTAGACGTTACATTCCACGCTCCCCGCACCGCCTACACGCCTCGTACTGCGGGCACTCAATCTCGTCATGCTGTGCATTGAACCTCAGGCACTTCCCACACCAACAGGGGCGCTCAGAGGGCTCCTCGAACGCCGGGGTGATAGGCGCGAGGCAATGAATAAGGCAACTCTCGGACTCATGAGCCCGACTTGCGCACCACACGCAGACCCCAGTCGGCGGTTTGTTGGGACATTCGCTCATCTTGTGCCTGCGCTTCTTGCACAAGTAGCACCTGCGCCGCTTCTGCATTTGGCTGGGTCCATCTACCAGACGCGGCATCTCAACAGGTCCTCCGGGTCGTGGCACCAGCAGGAGTTCGGGGAAACAATGACAGGGGCGTATGGGGGGAGTGGTGAGCTCGACGAATTTGTCGGTGATGAGGGGGATAGCACCGGCATACTGCATACGCTTCGTGATGCCCTGCAGCTTGGCATCTAGATGGAACTGATCACGAGTGGCCTCCTGCTCGAGTCATCAGAGATCTGCCCTCCGCGCGTCTAAAGCGATTTTATCTCCAAGGCACTGCCACAACCTCGCAACCTCCACTGATAAGCGAGGGTTTTTGAGTTCACTCAGCACCTCGTTGATGGTAACTGTGCGTGGATCTTGCGGACTGAAGACAGCCAGTTGGTGAGGTGAGATAGCGGGATGCATGGTGGTGGGACGTGGCGTCAACAGGTAGACTTCTTGGCAGTAGCATGGCTTTCCCCTCCCCTGGGTTCCAACGATCTCCCGATAGTCTCGGCGATAGTAAATATACTTTGCTTGGACTTTCGTGACATCGTCTTCCAGTGGGATCATTAGTGGGAAGAAAAATGGGGTGTCAGGGGCGTTAAGGAAGAATGGGAGTCCGGGGTCATCCGATTCTTCGTCATCCCCTTCGTTGATTGGTTCCTCCTCATCATCTAATGATGCGAGACGAGGATCTGGTCGCAACCGACGAGGGGGTATGGCAGGTGTCAGCGAATAAGGGTGTGGGAGGTCAGAAGCAAGCTGCAACACAGGAACCACTGGTGTGAGACCTGGGGGCGCTTCGAGAAGTGGGGCTACCGTGGGTTCTAGTGGCGGTGGAGAGGAAGGCAGGAGTGTGGGGCTCGTAGGGGAAATATTGAGGGCGATGGCTAAGACTGGGGTGGGAGGTCTCGACGGGACGACCAAATATGGGGTGTGGGGCACAAATGGAGTCGGAATCCCCTCTGACTGAGAGGGGACTGTAAGCCGTTCAAGAATGAAGGCTGAAGGAGGGCGGGGTCGGTCGGTTGCTGGGACAGTGTCGTGAGGAATGGGAGTTGTCATGATAGGCGGGGATATGGAGACCGTTCTTTGTTCCCTGTCTTCTTATAGCTTTCTCCCCACTCCATCGGCTGTTGGGTGTCGGTGATAGAAGTCAGCGATTGCGTCCGGCGCATGTTTGACGTGGTCAGCTGGCTCCCACGAGCTGTCGCTCATGGGAAATCCTTTCCACTTGACTAGGAACTGGAGTTTGCGTCCACGTCCATGGAGTCGCGATCCCATGACCCGCTCCACTTCGAATTCTTCTTCTCCATCCACGAGGTCAGGGGGAGGGCGTGGGAAGTGTAGTTCCGTCTCCTTATATGGTGTGAGGAGGTTTGTGTGGAATACCGGGTGTATCTTCCATGTGACTGGCAGCTCCAACTCGTACGTCACTTCTGATAAGGCCTTCTTGATTTGGAACGGACCGTGACGTTTAGGGGCTAATTTCGCGGTGGGGTAGAACGTTCTCAAGTTCGTCCCTTCTAGCCAGACCTGGGCCCCTTCAGTGTAAGGGATGAAGCGGGTTCTTCCCTTCTTGGCCATGAGGTCTTGCGCATGCTTAATGCAATCTTGTGCGTGCTGTCGTCTTACAACCATCTCTTCCAGGCGTTGGTTGACCGATGGTACTTGTGTAGGTTTCGAGACCCATGTTGTTCGTGGTTCCCATCCCATGATGAGTGAAAACAGGGAGTGTTTTGTGGTTGCATTTGGCCAGGAGTTGTGTGCGAATTGTGCCACTGGAAGTGCTTCCGCCCAATTGTCCTGTTGGACATTGCTCCAATGACGTAGGTACTGTTCCAGCCATTGGTTGGTGCATTCTGATTGGCCATCCGTTTGGGGATGATATGCAGAGGAAATGTTCTGCCGTACTCCCAGCGTGCTACACAATCCTTTCATGAACGCGGATGTAAATCGTGGGTCTCTGTCTGTGATGAGCTTGCGAGGTATCCCGTAGTGTGGGTAGACGTGCTGAAGGTATAGTCGTGCTACTCCTTCGGTGGTAATGGTTTCATTGCACGGTATGAAAATTGCAGCTTTCGAACAATCGTGGTCTGTGATTGTGAGGATAGAGTTGAAGCCTTGGGATGGGGGTAGTTTTGTGATAAAGTCCATGGCAACGACCTCAAATGGCTCTGCCTCGGGGTTGGTGGATATAGGAAATAGGTGGGGCTTTTGTCGGTGGGGGTTAACTTTGTTGGCCTGACACACGGCGCATCCCTTAACGTACTCCTCGATGTCTTCTCATATGGTGGGCCACCAATAGTCACGTCGTATTAGTTCACGTGTATTGGCGATTCCGGGGTGGCCCATGCTTGGGGAGTCGTGAAAGAAGGAGATTACCCCCCGCTTAAGATCGTTGTCCCCGACAACGACCAATGCGTCATCTTTCCACCACAGCCCATCGTGTTGTTTGAGGTTGTGATGTTCGGCCCATCATGTCGCCTCTTCCTTTCCAGCGTTCTGGGCCACCCTGGACCAAATGTCCATATCACATATTGACATTTGGGTGGCTCGGATAAACCTTTCCACTGGTAGGACGGTGACGTCGGTGTTGTCCCCTTCGCCCGACTCGTAGTCCGACTGCCTGGACAGGGCATCTGCGCGCGCGTTCTTCGTTCCTGCTACATGCCTCAGGATAAAATTGTACTCTGACAGCTCCAGGAATTCTCGCGCGATCCTCCGGTTGATCTTCCAGGGTTCCTTCCAATATTGGAGGTTGGCGTGGTCGGTATGGATAATAATTTTATGAGGAGATCCCACAAGGTACGTCCTCCATGCCCTCAGTGCCTTAACCACAGCCAGTAGCTCCCGGTTGTAGATGTCGTAGTTTCGTTCCGTCTCCGTAAAGGACTCGGAATGAAATGCTATGGGGTGGAACTTTTGGTCGGGTCCCAACTGATTTAGCACTGCTCCTATTGCGACATTTGACATGTCGACTTCTAGTTCGAAGGGTTTCGCAAGGTCCGGGAACAATAGCACGGGTTCTTCGCATATGCGTCTTTTGATGTCCTCAAAGGTGTTCTGCTGTATATCACCCCAATGCCATTGGGCCTCCTTTTTTGTGAGGTCGTGGAGAGGTCGAGCGAGTTGGGAGAATCCTCGTATGAATCTTCGGTAAAAGTTGCAGAATCCTAGGAACGCGCAAACCTCCTTTAGACTCTTCGGGGGCTGCCATTCCCGGATTCCTCGGACCTTGACGGGGTCCATCCGCAGTCGCCCGTGGCCGATGATGAGGCCTAGGTACTCCGTCTCGTAAACCTCAAACTCGCATTTCTCCGGTTTTACATAGAGGTCATGTTCTTCGCAGAGTCGTAATACTTTGTGGAGGACTCCCCGATGATGGTTCTTGTCATCGGCGGTGGCAATGAGGATGTTGTCCATGTAGACAACAACTTCATTTGTCAGAATGAGGTCGTGGAATATAGTATCCATCATCGTTTGAAAAGTAGACGGGGAGTTGGTGAGACCGAAGAACATGACGCACGGTTCAAACAATCCCTGGTTGGTTTTGAATGCCGCTTTCCATTCATCCCCCTCTTGGATACGGACGTTATTGTACCCCCATTGAATGTCTAGTTTCGAATATAATCGTGCGGTTCGGATGCGGTCGACGAGTTCCGGGATAAGCGGGAGAGGGTAGTGATTCTTTACGGTGAGTTCGTTAAGGCGTCGATAGTCCTGCACCAGGCGTAACTTCCCATCTTTCTTTTTGATGAAGAAGAAAGGTGACGCGTAGGCGGACTTTGAAGGGCGGATGTATCCCTTCTCGAGTTGCTCATTAAGGAAGGTCGTAAGTGCCTCTCCTTCATTCATCGTTAGGGGGTACACTTTGCAATCAAGAGCGGCGGGTGCGTTGGGGAGTAATTCAATAGCGTGGTCCTATACACAGGATGGGGGAAATCGGTGTGACGCTTCTTCGCTAAACACCGTTCGGTGTAACCAGTATTCTGGAGGAACCATTTCCTCAAACGTTTGAGCCTGTCGTTTTGCTGCTTCCCGTTGCGCGAGCTCCGATGCTGTCGTTGTTTTTCGCAGGAAGGCAATTCTTGGCTCCAGTTCTTCGTTCACAACCTGCTCCCATGCCTCCTCGTCGAGCCTGTATGCCTCGATAGCCCTGATAGCGGCTTCCACTGGCATGGCGTTGCTCTGGAGATTTAGGCTGGAGATTACGACCGGTTGGAAATTTTCGTTCAGCGTGGCATTCCTCCATTCTATCTCAGGCTCGAAGGCTGAGAACCAGGGGTAGCCCAGGATCGCTTCGTCCTTTCCTAGGTTGGTAACTAGGAAACGAAGCGTCTTCGTGCACTCACCAGTCCGCACCGCTAAATCGGTGTACTGGGTTATCGCGCCGTCTCGGTTGTAAGTTCCGTCGACATTCCATATAGTGATGGGAGTAGAAACGGGTCGGGTTCCGAGATGCATTCGTTTGAGCAGCTCCGAACAGATAAAATTGTCGGTTGCTCCAGAGTCCAACAGGACCTGTCGTTCGGCCGTCGTGTTTGCAGATTTGAAAAGGACTGGGATTCGCATGGATCGAAATCTGCTATAGTACACGTGTAGCGCCCTTGCCCAGGCCGATGGGTTTAGGCGTTCGGAAAATCCTTTCCTCCAAAAAGCTTCTCCACCAAGAGATCCCACACTTCTTTTGGCTGAGCAGCCAGCGCTGCGATCTGAGCATCAGCCGCTTCGTCATTCGACAGTACGCGGTTTGCTGATATGGCGACTCAAGTAACAAGGGGGGGAGGCGATACTGCGGAGGTAGAGGGGACGGGAGGAGGTGTTTCGTCGCTTGTGGTTTGAGCAGCGCGAGTGCCTTTTTGTGGGCAATTACACGACACATGACCCTTTTCTCCACATCGAAAACATCTCCCCTCCGCGACCATCCTTTGCTTCTCAGCGTCTGTGAGGGTTGCACAGGCTCTAGTGCGGCTAATGTCCATGGCATTTGGGTCACGTGCCTTGTTAAGGGCTTGGACCCACTGGTCTCGGGTGTGACTGCCTCGTTTTTCGTTTTGTCGGTTACACGTGAGGCGAGGCTTCAGCATGAGGTACTCAGCTTGTTGAAGCCTTGCTGCTGCCTTCCATTGATCCCATGTGACGGGATGCTGAAAGCGTATGGTGTTGATTACGAGGTTGTCAGGGAGTCCTGCTTGGAACTTTTCAATGACATTGGCTTCGTCTGGATTGTAGCCGGCTTTTGTTGCGAGGTTTTGGAATTTGGCGATATATGTGTCGATGTCTTCGCCAATCATCTTCAATTTGTCGATGTCTTGGCACGCTCTGGTTCGTTCGGTGGTGTCAGTGTAGGCGTTCATGAACCGGTCCAGGACCGTGTTCCATAGGTTTTCTTGGTTGTGCAGTACTCCTCCTGCTATTTGGGCGTCCAACCATGCCGTCTGCTCATCTACCCAGTCGTCTACCAAATGCCCCCTCATATACGAAAGGAAGGTCATGGCTCGTGAATAGGGTACTGTGAGTTGGTCAACGGTGGGGTTCATTCCTCGATAAATTCGAAAGGATCAAAGAAAGTTTCGACTCTCCTCTCGATTTCCGTCGAAGATGGGTGGTGGGTTGCCCCCAAGTTTGCCCCCTCCCGGTGCTGGTACTGCCCCGGGATGGGCCATGAGGATCGCACCTCCTCCTGGGGGACCACTGCCGGGGGCTCCTCCACCTGGACCACCTCCACCGCCGCCAGGGGCACCACTGCCCGGTGGGCCTCCACTGCCACCATGTATGCCTCCACTAGGTCCAACAGTTGGGCCACTGCTCGACCCTGTCGTCGGCTGGGTGGTAGAGCTATGAGTCGTTCCGCCCGTCTGAGCAGCCGGTCCACCTCCTGCAGCATGTGTTCCTCCACTGCTCTGGCCGGAGGTTCCCGCGGTAGTAAGGCTGGTGGCGACCTGAGTGTGGGTGGCCATCTTGGACTGTACTGGGGTAAGGGTGGTTGATTCGTCTGGGTCAACGTTGATACCAGTGATATTGGTTGACCCAAGGGGTCCTGCGCCGAATTGGGGGGGGACAGGTTTGTATGCATACCACTGTCCTCGCTTTGGGTCGTAGTCGATGTAAGCCCAAATGCGAAGGTCGTCGAAGTAGTGGACTTGGTGGTATTCTTGGTTTTTTGCGTCGAAGATGAAGTACCCTTCTTGGTTGTCGATCTCTTCCCAGATGACTGCACCCTTTTCGTGGTTGGAGAGTTCATCGGTTGAATACCGATCAATGTACTGCTTCTGAAATTTCGTGCGACTCCTACTAGTTGCCAGGGTTGCGAGACTTGACTTAATGTAACGTTACCACAGGAACGTTATGTGCGACATGCACATCACTAAGTCATTCAGGCCGAGGTAACGGGACGTGAGACAGTCGGTTAAGACTGAGTTCGATGATGAATAAGCACCCTTCAGTCTCCTCAGACATGTGGGTGATAGTCGGGGGATTCTGGGGTTCAAGCGCAAAGGCGAACCAAAGTCGTGCTCAAGCAAAAAGGCGAGCATAAAGTCGTTCGTGGATTGACAACGATGTGGTATTACACAAGAAGTCAAGTCTACCGTACAAGCTAGGTAGCGTGTGACTTATATACTAGTACAGGATGTTTGTACGCAACAAACATATGGCGCGATACATGGGTTCTGAGTGAAAGCGGAACAAAGGCGTAACTATAGTAAGAAACATGGCGATTGCACGGGACCTCGTGCGAGTCAGCTGAGCCCGGAGCGCCGTGAACTTTGATATACAAGGAAGGGGGCGTGAAGGCGTATCGTGCAGTGAAGAGATCATCAGAAATGATTGGGCGCGCAAGGAGTTATGGGCATATCAAAGTGGGGTGTGGAAGCAAGAAGCAAGAAATGGAAGCGTCCAAGAGAAAAGAAGGGAAAATCGTGACACCCGTAATAGTGCCAAATATAATGTCCTCATTGTGCTGCAAAAAAAAAGCATGAACCGGGCTAATGTTGTTGCCGAACTGCCGATGCCTGCCGAACATGGCCATTAAAGTGACACTGCGTGACCAAATTTGCATCGGGGGGTAAAGTTGGTCGTGCTCCCTAGGAGCCAAAATAAAATAAGCAAAAATCACCATTGAATAGGATATCTGTTCTTCTGTTGGTATATACAATATGAAGGAGCCACGACGTGTTGTTGAAGCTACAGAAAATGAAAACTCGATTTTTGCATAGGTACGACCACACTAGTATTCGCCCGCAACCGAGAAATTACGTAGGTGGCATGTTAGTCATGAAGTAATCAGTCGGAGTCAAGTCAACGCGTCTTGTGGTTTCCGACTCAGGAGCATCTCGGATACAATTTGACATGCGTTCTGGTGACATCACCCACCGACTACCTGGCAAGGATGTTATAAACTCGACATGTGTCCAGTGGATAGTGTCACAGGGATGGCGGCAACTACTGCCAATACGACAGTGGCCAAAGTCGATGCGGTGATTGACACCGAATCCAGCCTGAGCGTGGTTAAGTCCTCTGCACCTTACCACCATATAGACTGTATTGTATGGCTGTAGATCCTAACAAGTCCGCGAATTTGGACGCGGATGGTCCGGGTGGAGGCTCTGCTAGTTAGCTCTTACAACCAGTGGGTATAAGCAAGGGATTAAATACAACACGAGATACCTGGATCATACAGCCCGAGTCACTGTACTCTCTACTAATAGCCGGCACACCTCGGGACGACGCTTGCCGCAGGTCCAGACTTGCCAAACATTTTCCGAAGGTCGCCCACGAGTGCCTCGGGCTGCTCGTACACCGCAAAGTTTCCGCCGACTTTGTGTTCCGTTTCGAACACGATCCTTCCTTGGAACGTAACAAACTGCACCCCGTCCACCGTCCTTCATCAGTCGACTATAGCAAAGGCAGGGCATTCTAACGTACACTTTTGGAAACCGAACCATATCCTTGGGGAAGTAAGACAGACCGACCGGGACAGTTGTCTTAGGGAAAATGGACACTTCGTTCGAGAGTGTGAGCTCATAGTAGATCCTGATGGACGCTGCAGGTCCTGCGCGCGAGAACCAATAAATCGAGATCCACGTAATAACTGCGAAACCGGTTTAGTTCAGATCTGGATTCGAAGTATGTTTAATGCACTTTCGTCGTCAGTCCACGGATACGCATCAGTCCACGCAACGAGTTTCTCGTATATCCACGCGAGCAGGCCGACGGGGGAGTCGGCCAGGCTAAATCCGAGCGTCTGCGGCTTGGTGGATTGTTCAGCATAGTAGCCCATGCCATTCTTGACAAAGTTTTGGGAATGAGCCGCCGCCTCTCGCTCACGCGACGTGAAGGACCATATCAGGCACTTGAGCAGAACAATGGGATTTTCAAATAACTTCGGTGGCTCGCATCTAGTGTTTTTTTTTTTTTTTGGAATGCAAGGGTGAGGACTGGCGGAGAGCAACTTACATGGGCAAGTTTGAGTGTGATGCCTTGACGTGCTTTGGTCCGTATAAGGAAGCCGTGGTAAGCGCCAGCTACAACCGATTGCCATCATTCCCATGTCCCCGGAGAGGTGCTACTGACAATCTGGGATACCTACTATATGCCCCCAGTTTCCGCCTTGCGTCACGTATTCAGTGTAACCCAGAGAGGTCATCAACTTGTGGAATAGCTGGGTCGGGGGGTACAAGTGGTCAGCGCAGTAGCAAGAAGGTCGCGGGGCCAAGCCTACCTCAGCATAATGCTTCGCATGAAAGCCTTTCTCTAGCACGCCCTCCGACCATGCGTACCCGGGAAGACTTGGTGCAACAACGTGGAACGACGGGTGATCAACAGAAACCGCCGTCAAAAGCGGTAGCACCTTCGTCACTTCGAGGAAGCTTCCTGGCCCTGCGCACACCTGTGACTCGATAATGGTTCGGCAGGGTAGAAGCGAGAGACGACGTACAGCCATGGACAAACAGCAAGGGGATGGCGCCCTTGGCGGCACTCTTCTGGTGCACGTAATGCACGCTCAGCTCGCCGAACCCATTCACCGCGATGGTGCGCGTGAACATGGGAAGCGCGTTCAGCTTGCGCTCGTGGGTGCGCCAGTCATACCCATCCTTCCACCTGCTGACGAGCCGCCTGATGTCGGCGAGCGGCGCGCCATAGGCCCACTCGGCGGCGCTGACCTCGTCAGGCAGGCGGGTGTCATCGAGTTTGCGCTTGAGTAGGGCGAGAGCGTCATCCGGGACGGCGATTTTGAAAGACTGCTCAGAGGTCATCGCGTACGTCGTGTCGGGCTTAGCATAACGAAACTGCAGCTAAGAAGAATTACTGCGGCGATGCGAGAGCCATTTCGGGTGCTGACGCGCATTTCAATTTCCTCAGGTTTCAATTTCCTCAGGGGATGCCGATGTGCCAATCATTCGCAGCAGATTCCTGGCGGGGTCTGCACCGTGTCTACGGGAAATCGAATTGACCCGCGTCCCGTTTCCAGCGTTACCGACGCTTCTTTTGTCGGTCAGTGACCTCGTCGAGCTCAAACTTCGCCACATACCCAATGTTGGTTACATTTCACCTGAGGTGATGAACGCTCCCGCCTCTCGCACGGACTGTCCTCCCCACTCTTACTTACTTCGCCGGTGCCTGCGACTATATGGAGGACTTTGTGGCACTGATTGATGCCCCTCAACTCCACTCCATCGAGATATATTATTTGGATCCGATCGTTTTTGGGGTACCTCAACTCTCCGAGTTCATCACTCGCTCAGAAAATCTCAAGCGAAACATGTCGAGACATTTCCAGGTGTTGCTTGACGATCTCGATGATTTCATCGAATGCTACATTGGTGCCACCAGTGATCCAGTTCTACACCGGGAGTCTGAGACCGGTATTTATGTTTACTTTGTATGCTATGGGACGGACCGGAAAATTTTCCACTTGACTCGCGTGCTCAGCTGGATTTATGTGGATTATTTCGAATGGCTGCGCCTCCTCCGCCCATTCTCCTCCGTGCGGACTCTGTTTGTGGCTGCGATATTCGCGGGACACGTCTCCCATGTACTTGAAGACATCGCCAGGGTCCCGGTCACCGAATTTTTTGCCAGCCCTTGACTTACTTTGCTTAGAGGAGCAACCAGTATCGTCCGTTGACGAGTTCATCGCTGTTCGCCAAGACTCTGGTTGCCTCGTGACCGTCATCAACGCAAAAAAGGAGTTGGAAAAAAAGATTCGAGGCCTACTCTTCATAATACCAGTTGCGTATTCTGTCGCCCGGTGTTGTGTGAGCTAATTGTTCTGATCACCCTGCTGTAGCACTTACAAGTACACTTCGACAGAACTAATCTGGTTTGCCTTAGGCTAGATTTGTGATAATAATACATTCATTTTGCATGGATTAAACAACGGACCCTGTCGTGGCTGGCCTTGGACGCAGCCCTGTGCGAACAGTACTGAATCATGGTCGTCTTGGCGAACAAAAAATGAATCCGGAAATGATCTGCATCGCCGAAAAGGTGTGAGGTAGGGAACCAACGGGGTCACACTTGTGCCCGGGTGTCCCCGACCCGCACTTGTAGACCGCTGTTCATCGCATTCATGTTGTTTACTTATTACCCAACGATTTGCAGTGGAATCAAGCTACGCCGCGGGCACCTATCCACCGAATAGTACGAGGTGATAGTCGTGAATAGATGAACACCCTCGCTTTTTGAGACGGGAAAGACTCTGAAGGGACACGAGAGGTTTCGATTCGAGTACATGAGAATCGTTTTACACAGGTTTTCATTTACAGAGTGAGCAAAAATAGGCGATAGTCCTTCCTAACTGGATGATTGTTGACAGTCCGCGGATCATCCCAAGGCTTTCGCCAGATCAATAGCCGGTATATCCCGGGACGACGCCAGCCGCAGGTCCAGATTTGCCGAACATCTTCCGGAGGTCCGCGACGAGCGCTTCGGGCTGCTCGTACGCCGCGAAATGCCCGCCGACCTCGTGCTCCGACTCGAACACGATATTTGCCTGCGCACGTAACCAACTACTCTCCCTCGTCATCAGTCCCAAATAAACCGCACAACAGGGACGCACACTCTGGGGAACTGCATAACTTCCTTGAGGAAGAAGGACAGACCGACCGGGACGGATGTTTTGGGGAATCTGGTCCCATTGTCCGCATGCGCGAACTCGTAGTAGATCCGGACGGACGCTGCGGGCCCAGAGCGCGAGAACCAATAAATCGACACCCACGTGAGCACTACCGAAATCAGTTCGGTCAGGTGTAGGACATGAGATACAGTAGGGTGACGCGCCTTCGTCATCGGTCCACGAGTACGCGTCTGTCCACGTGACCAGCTTCTCGTATATCCATGCGAGCAGGCCCACGGGCGAGTCAGCAAGGCTGAACCCGAGCGTCTGCGGCTTGGTGGACTGTTCAGCTGAGTAGCCCCTGCCGTTCTTGAAGAAGTTCTCGGTGTGTGCGGCAAACTGTCGCTCGCGCGCTGTGAAAGACGAGATCAGATACTTCAGCATCGTGATGGGGTTTTCACGGAAGCTAGGCGGGTCACATCTTTTCACGGAAAGAAGACGATGAGAACGAGTTGGCATACCGTTAGAGCGACTTACATGGGCATATTTGAGTGAGACGCCTTGACGTGTTTAGGACCGTATTTGGAAGCCGTGGTAAGTGTCAACTGTCATGGATTTAAACTTGCCAACGTGCTGCCTATAATAGGAAGCTCTTACGAGATGGCCCCAGTCTCCACCTTGCGTCACGTATTCGGAGTATCCCAGTGAGATCATCAACTTATTGAAGAGCTGGACTGGGCATAAGCGTGCGAGAAGATTGCAGAGGTAAATCACCTCACCTCGGCGTAGTGCTCCATATGAAACCCTTTCTCCAGCACCCCTTCCGACCATGCAAACCCGGGAAGACTTGGCGCAACGACGTGGAATGATGGGTGATCAGTAGAAACCGCCGTCAGGAGCGGCAGTATCTTCGTCACCTCGAGGAAGCTTCCTGGCCCTGCGCACCTTGTAATGGCTCGGCGGGGTAGAAACGGAAGACGACGTACAACCGTGGACGAACAGTAGCGGAATGGCACCCTTGGCAGCACTCCGCTGGTGCACGTAATGCACGCTCAGCTCGCCAAACCCTTCCACCGCGATGGTGCGCGTGAACATCGGGAGCGCGTTCAGCTCGCGCTCGTGGGTGCGCCATTCATACCCATCCTTCCATCTACTGACGAGCCGCTTGATGTCTGCGAGCGGCGCGCCGTGGGCCCATTCTGCGGCGTTGACCTCGTCCGGTAGGCGGGTGTCGTCGAGCTTGCGCTTGAGTAGGGCGAGCGTATCATCTGGGACGGCGATTTTGAAGGGCTGCTCGGAGGTCATGGTGGAGAAATCGTAGAGCGTGTATGTGGATTAGAATTGTGATTCGGATGCAACACGGGAAATGGGGGACTCGTCTCATTAGCAACGAAAAAAAATATGGCATTCTGTCGCAAACGTAAAACTCAAAAGATTCTCGCGAGTTGCCGCGCCGCTCCAAAGATGACGCCAAATTAGTAGCGGTTATACTCTTCGCCGAGGAGCACATGCTATTCGTCCATGGCTTCTCTGTCTTGTTGTGGACACCCATACTTGAGTGCACCTCTGCCCCTTACTTCTCCGCTGCTCTCACGTCAAAGGAGGCAATCGGCCTCGTGCGTCAGATTCAGACCCATTCAGAGCCGTTCTATGTTATGTACGTGTTTCGCTGTTTGTTTCCTTGCGTCTGGGCTGCGTATTGTACTGGCACTATTCTCTCATTTCCTGTTACCATTAGTTGACATAGCTTATTCGTCCTTGATACATGATTCTTAGTCCCCGGAACATGGTGGGACGCTTAGACGAACTTTTCAAGAAATACACGGAGGACGACGAGCTCTAAGCTAACATGTGACATTACACTTCGGACCACTGAAAAGAAGTAGTTCAACCTAGGTATCAATACAAGTAACCTAGTCGTGTCCATGCACGAACGTAGAAAGATCGAGGCGGGTTTCATATTCGCCTGCAACCCAGATATTACTTGGGCCTGCCACTTTATCTCCAATTATGGTGTTCTACACACGAATCGTTCTATCTTCCGAGCCTGAGACGAAGCGCTGGCCATCTGGCGAGAATGCCACGGACGTGACCCAACCCCTGTGTCCAGTAAACGGGCCTGCCACTTTCTCTCCCGTTGTAGCGTTCCACACACGAATCGTTCGATCGCTCGAGCCTGAGACGACGCGGTGACCATCTGGCGCGAATGCCACAGACCTGACCCAACCACTGTGTCCAGTAAACGGGTCTGCCACTTTCTCTCCCGTCGTAGCGTTCCACACACGGATGATACAGATGCGCTGGCCATCCGGTGAGAGTGCAATGGAACTGGCCATACCCCCATTCAAAATCAACCTTTCTGATGATGGCCAATGAGATAATCGCCCACGTTCCACGCGTAAGATTCGGGGGAATGAACTGGAAAAACGTGTAGAGACAAGGGAACTAGTCGGCGCAAATGGTAGAGCAGAAAGATAGAGACGTGTGATGCACTCTTTGCCATGATGGCCATCCCGAAATTCCTTACAAACACAGAGGCATCATTCACGAACGACTTCGATTTCTCTAGTCCTGTCCGAGAAACCTGTTGCGATAGTAGCTATAAGTTGTTCGTCTTCTTCCTCGAATCAACAATTATACTCACACATCGACCAGACGATAGCCACATATTCAGAGCTGACAATGCTGGCGAAGCAAGATCCACGTTACTCCTCACGCTGAAGGTCTCCAGTCAAAAGAGAAATTTCTCCTCAAAGAAAGTCTGAAGTTGAACAAGCAGGTCGATTTCGAAATCAATATGTTCCAAATGATCATGCCCGAAGCGGCAGGCATACAACAAGGCAGGCGGTATGTGTTTATCGACACGGGAGTCGAGGTCTTCAATCGAGCAGCTGATACCGGTTGCCTATCCAGTACAGCCTTACTGTATGAGAGTGAAGGCTGTAAGTGCGGCCGGCACCTTTGTTCCCCTCAAAGCAGCATTTATTGGCAGCAAGGCACTAACAAGTGGGTAGGGCATCGGGACACGAAAACGGACACAAGATGGGAGGAGAATGCGAGGACGACGACGACAAGGAACAAAAGTGAAGCAGTGCCGTTTCTATTACCGTTTTTTTGCTGCTCCGATACGCAAGGAAGTCTCCAACGCCCGAGGGATGACACTCGACGAATTTCTCTTCTTTTTGCAGTACCCTGAGCTCTTCCTTACCCTCTACACCTTGGAAAGTTCCCTATAGTCCCAATAACACTCCGTGACACCTTCATTGTCTTTCTCCTTCTCGAATTATTTTCTGTCGAACTCCTGACGGGAGCCAAGGTATTGCTATTCCTTCTGTGTCTCGTCGAGTGATCGAGGCCATCGAGACTCGACCCGGAATGATGTCGGTGCGCCCCCGTTTCTCAATCCCACCTTTGGCTATGCGCTCATATGGTGTCCTGGCGCATCCCTACGTACAGCCATGCAGCGATGCAAAGTCTACGTTTCTAGCAGGATGTAGAGCTCTGGTGCTCCTGCAGACAACACCAGTACAGTACCAACTGTCTTCTGTTGTAGGCATGGTAGAGACCGCGAATTGGTCATCCCGACCCTGAATCTACCACACTCTGGACGCGGAAAGCGCGGGAGCTCCTTTTTAAATTTAGTGCTTAATAATTAATGCGCAACACGAGATACTGGACCCCAGTCATAAGTACAGTATTCTCTGGCTTTCCTCTGTTCGGTCAGTAGCCGGTACACCCCGGGACGACGCCTGCCGCAGGCCCAGACTTGCCGAACATTTTACGAAGGTCGCCTACGAGCGCTTCGGGCTGCTCGTACGCCGCAAAGTGTCCGCCGACCTTGTGTTCCGACTCGAATACGATCCGTCCTTTGGAACGCAACAAACTGCCTCCCGTTCGCCGTCCTTCATCAGTCGACTACAGCAAGAGGAAGGAATTCGAACGCACACTTTGGGGAACCGGACGAGATCCTTGGGGAAGAAGGACAGACCGACCGGAACGGTCGTCTTGGGGAAATTGATCAATTCGCCTGTTCGTGCGAGTTCATAGTAGATCCTGATGGACGCTGCGGGTCCCGCGCGAGAGAACCAAAAAATCGAGACCCACGTAAGAACTGTCGAAATCGGTTCAGTTTAGGTTTGGATCCGATTATGGTGGGTGTTTGATGCACCTTCGTCGTCGGTCCACGGATACGCGTCTGTCCACGTGACGAGCTTCTCGTATACCCATGCGAGCAGGCCGACGGGCGAGTCGGCCAAGCTGAATCCGAGCGTCTGCGGCTTGGTAGACTGTATGGCAAAGTAGCCCGCGCGATTCTTGAAGAAGTCTTGGGTGCGGGCTGCCGCCTCTCGCTCACGCGATGTGAAGGACGTGATCAGGCATTTGAGCAGAACGATGGGATTTTCGAAAAATTTGGGCGGATCGGACCTAGTATTTTTTAATTAGAAACACGAGGATGAGAACTGGCAGAGAATAGTTGAGGTGCTATCAGAGCGCTTACATGGGCAAATTTGTGTGTGACGCCTTGACATGCTTAGGTCCGTATAAGGAAGCCGTGGTAAGCGTCAGCTACGATGAATTGCCGTCATCTTCATGTCCCCGGAGAGGTGCTACTGACAATCTGGGGTACTCACTACATTCCCCCAGTTTCCGCCTTGCGTCACGTATTCGGTGTAACCAAGAGAGATCATCAACTTGTTGAATAGCTGAGTTGGGGCGTACAAGTGGTCAGCGCAGTAGCAAGAAGGTCGCGGGGCCAAGCCTACCTCGGCATAATGTTTCCCATTAAAGCCCTTCTCTAGCACACCTTCCGACCATGCGTACCCGGGAAGGCTTGGTGCAACAACGTGGAACGACGGGTGATCAGCAGAAACTGCCGTCAAAAGCGGCAGTACCTTCGTCACTTCGAGCATGCTTCCTGGCCCTGCGCACAGCACATGCACGACTCAATAATGGTCCGGCAGGGAAGAGACGAGAGACGTACAGCCGTTGACGAACAACAGGGGAATGGCACCCTTGGCAGCGCTCTTCTGGTGCACGTAATGTACGCTCAGCTCACTGAACCCGTCCACCGCAATGGTGCGCGTGAACATGGGAAGTGCGTTCAGCTTGCGCTCGTGAGCGCGCCAGTCGTACCCGTCCTTCCACCTACTGACCAGCCGCCTGATATCTGCGAGCGGCGTGCCGTAGGCCCACTCGGCGGCGTTGACCTCGTCGGGAAGGCGGGTGTCGTCGAGCTTGCGCTTGAGCAGAGCGAGGGCGTCATCCGAGACGGCGATTTTGAAAGGTTGCTCAGAAGTCATGGTGGGAAGGTAAGATGTCGCAAATGGACGAATGGCGACAGGTGGTGATTTTAAAACGAAAGAGAAGCGAGGAATAATTTCGTCATTTCACGGTCTGGCAGGGAAGCCATCGAAGCTATTGACGGACCCGTTCAATCCCCAGTGTTCCCCACGCGGCGTTCGGGTCGGACCCGCGTCTGCATTCGTGAGGTTCCAGAGAGCGACAAGTCTGCGTTCTAGGGAGAGAGGCACCTGACGCTCAACGTTCAACGTTCAACGGTGGTGATGCAGAGTGTGCAGTTCACTGGCCTTGGTGACTAAGCATTATGTGACACGCATTCAGCGACGTCTTCAATCGTTTTCATTTTAAATTGTTGACACCGGCTTTGGAAATATATTTAGCTATCCGCAAATTCACATTCGGTAAGTAGCACCAGGAATGATAGTATTGCGCTTTTCATGCGACATGTCACAGAGACTCGACCATGTATAACAGATGGCGTTGCATACCAAAAAAAGAGGGTTCTAGGTAGCCGCAGTCCGAATCCTCTCAGTCCGGAATCTGTTCGATGTTGGTTCTTACGCCTCCCGTACGAGGTACTACAACTATTGCAATTGGAACTCCAGCCACTCTCTCTGGCGACCTGGAAATAATTTCTCTTCCATTCAATAGCCGGTACACCCCGTAACGACGCCTGCCGCAGGCCCAGACTTGCCAAACATTTTACGAAGGTCGCCAACGAGTGCTTCGGGCTGCTCGTACGCCGCAAAGTGTCCTCCGGCCTCGTGCTCCGACTCGAACACGATCTTTCCTTTGGAACGTAACAAACTGCGGTCCACCGTCCTTCATCAGTCGGCTGCAGGGGGAGGAGGGCATGAGAACGTACGCCTTGGGGAAATGGGCAACCTCCTTAGCGAAGAAGGACAGGCCAACCGGGACGGTTGTCTTGGGGAAAACGATCACTTCACCCGAGAGTGAGAGCTCATAGTAGATCCTGATGGATGCAGCGGGTCCTGCGCGAGAGAACCAAAAAATTGAGACCCACGTAAGAACTGCGAGACCGACTCAGTTTAGGTTTGGATCAGATATGGTGGGTATCAATGCACCTTCGTCGTCGGTCCATGGATATGCGTCTGTCCACGCGACCAGCTTCTCGTATATCCAAGCGAGCAGGCCGACGGGTGAGTCAGCCAGGCTGAATCCGAGCGTCTGTGGCTTGGTAGAGTGTTCAGCGAAGTAGCCCATACCATTCTTGAAGAAGTCTTGGGAAACGGCTGTCTGCTCTCGCCCAGGCGATGTGTAGGACCATATTAGGCACTTGAGTAGAACAATGGGATTTCCGAACCACTTGGGCGGCTCGCACCTATATATTTCGTCAGAAACGCAGAGGGCATTCGAGATAGTCAAAGCGCTTACATGGGCAAGTTTGTATGTGACGCCTTGACGTGCTTTGGTCCGTATAAGGAAGCCGTGGTAAGCGTTAGCTACGATCGATCACCGTCATTGCGATGTCCCCGGAGAGGTGCTACTAACAATCTGGGGTACTTACTACGTGTCCCCAGTCCCCGCCTTGCGTCACGTATTCATTGTAGCCCAGCGAGATCATCAGCTTGTGGAATAGCTGGGTTGGGGTGTACAAGTGGTCAGCACAGTAGCGAGAAGATCGAGGGGGCAAGGTTACCTCGGCATAATGTTTCGCATTGAAGCCCTTCTTCAACACCGCTTCCGACCATGCGTACCCGGGGAGATTTGGTGCAACAACGTGGAACGACGGGTGATCAGCAGAAACTGCCGTCAAAAGTGGCAGTACTTTGGTCACTTCGAGGAAGCTTCCCGGCCCTGGACACCATGTACGACGACTTAACAACGACTTGGTAGAGCAGAGACGGGAGACGACGTACAGCCGTGGACAAACAGAAGCGGGATGGCACCCTTGGCGGCGCTCTTCTGGTGCACGTAATGCAGGTCCAGTTCGCCGAACCCGTCAACCGCGATGGTGCGCGTGAACATGGGAAGTGCGTTCAACTTGCGCTCTTGGGCGCGCCAGTCATACCCATCCTTCCACCTGTTGGCGAGCCGCTTGATATCGGCGAGCGGGGCGCCATAGGCCCACTCAGCGGCGTTGATTTCGTCGGGCAGGCGAGTGTCGTCGAGCTTGCGCTTGAGCAGGGCGAGGGCGTCATCCGAGACGGCGATTTTGAAAGGCTGCTCAGAGGCCATGGTGGTTGAATCGTAGTGTGTGGGTAGGTAGGGCGTTGGAAAGACGGCGGGTGGCGGTTTAAAACCGAAAGAGAGGCGAGGAATAATGCCGTTGTATCAGTCTGGCAGGGAAGCCATCGAAGCCGCCGAAGCATCCGTTCGGTCCCCCGCCGCGCTCGGGTCGGACCCGGTACGACCGTGACTGCGCCAATACCACTACGTAGACTGGCCCCTCCATGGGGTGCCGAGGTACGACAAGTTCGCGTTCTAGAGAGGGGTACGCCTGAAGCCGCGGGGCTCGACGCTGGTGGTGCACTTGACGTTAGTTTGACTCTTCGCATAATACTCCAAAGCAGCCTCGGTTACAAATGATACACTCTCGGCGTCTGAGGACGATACAAGCGCTTCACATTCCAGCCATGGTGGGTAAATCGTGTAGTGTAAGTAGGATGTTCCAAACGGACGGACGAAGGGCGGGTTCGAAAGCCGGCAGTGCAGTTTCTGAGTCAGTGTTCGACACTGACAACATAATTCCATTTTTTCACGCGAATAACTGGGAAAAAGCAGTGACTAATACTTAATGATTTTACACAATCCATAATTAAAAGTAATTCTAATTAAACCTTAAGTCCATTCAGGAATTATCACACTGCGAAAAAACTTAACGTTCAGCTTATTGAGAACAATGGTCACTTATGATTTATTTCAGGGAAAAACATTAAGTTTTTTCACAACAATATAATCCTTGGATGGACATAATGTTTGAATAAAATAATTTTCTCATTACAGATGATGAAAAATCGTTAAGTATTAGTCAACCCCTTTTCTCAGTGACAGAACCATGTTGTCAGTTCATAAAAAAAATAAAAAAAAACCATGTTGTCAGTGCAGTCGAACCCGAGTGCGAAACCGGTAACATTTCGCAGCTCCCCGGTTCTATAACTTAGCAGGTGCTGCGCTCAGAGTCATCTCTAACTTAAAATTTGTCTTTTCTTTCTCTCCTTAGGTATTGATCCAATGCGTCACGATCCGTGCACAAACATAGAAAGATCGATGTGGGTTTCATATTCCTGCAACCGAAATTACTTGGGCAGTGAAGATGTTTCCTGTGTATTGGCAGCATTGATTGGTAGTACTATCTGCATTATGAGTTTCACCTTGCTACCACAGATCCGTCCTTCGTTGTTAATCATACAATCATGGAGTGATCTATACATTCAACTCGACTACATCTTGTGGTTTCTGTCGAAGCGTCTCACGCAGATTGCCAGTGACGTGATGCGCCGACTGCTATCTAGCAAAGATGCCACAATTGGAACTCGACCAAATACTTTTGTCCAGTAAATTTACAGCTCCTTTCAACCTTAGTGCTGTTGGCTCTTGGAATCAGTACGCATAAGGACAAGACTAAACCAACACGAAATACTTGGGTCATTGTACACTCTGGGTGCCACACTATCTTTCTGTTCGATCAATACCCGGTACATCCAGAGACGACGCCCGCCGCGGGTCCAGACTCCGAACATTGTCCGGAGGTGGCTCACCAGTGCTTCAGGCTGCTCGTATGCCGCGAAGTGCCCACCAACCTCATGCTCCGACTCGAAAACGATCTTTGCTTGGACACGTAACAAACTACTCAGCCCCGTCCCTCTTAGTACAAACACAGAACCAATAAATAGAGATCCACGCCAAAACTGCGAAATCGGTTCGGTTAGGTTTGGATCCGATGTATGCCAGTTACATGGGTATGTTCGTATGAGATTCGGACGCTTTGACGTGTGCAGGACCGTATTTGGAAGGAAGCCGCGGCGAGAGTCAGACGGTGAACCGCCATAAGGAGGGCGCGCTGCGGATAATATGGGGTTCTCACCAAATGGCCTCAGTGACCACCTTGCGTCACATGTTCGGAGTAGCCCAGCAAGATCATCAACTTGTTGAAAAGCTAGGTTGGGCAGGAAGAGTTGGGAGTGCTCAAGCGAGGAGATGGCAGAACCAAATACTACTCACCCGGCATAGTGCTTTGCACAACAGCCTTTCTCTAACACCCCTTCCTATCGTGCATACTCAGGAAGGCTTGGTGTAGCATGAAAAGATGTGTGATCAGGAGAAACCGCCGTTAAAAGCGGCAATATCTTCGTCACTTCGAGCAAGCCTCCTGGCCCTGCGTACCAGGTGCGACTCAATAATGGCTCGGCCGGGTAGAAACGAGAGACGACGTACAACCATGGACGAACAGCAACGGAATGGCACCATTAGCAGCACTCCGCTCAGCACGCCGAACCCGTCCGCCGAGACAGTACGTGCCGCGTGAACATGGGAAAGGTGGTTGGCTCGCGCTTGTGGTCATCACATTTTGATGAATTCCATCAGTGACTCTCCACACTGACAACATAATTCCATTTTTTCACGCGAAAAACTGGGAAAAAGCAGTGACTAATACTTAATGATTTTACACAATCCATAATTAAAAAGTAATTCTAATTAAACTTTAAGTCCATTTGGGAATTATCACACTGCGAAAAAACTTAACATTCAGCTTATTGAGAACAATGGTCACTTATGATTTATTTCAGGGAAAAACATTAAGTTTTTTCACAACAATATAATCTTTGGATGGACATAATGTTGAATAAAATAATTTTCTCATTACAGATGATGAAAAATCGTTAAGTATTAGTCGACGCCTTTTCTCGGTTTGTGCACGCAAAGACAGAACCATGTTGTCAGTGCCAGTGGCATTTTACTATTCCGTATGTCTCATTTTTTTTGCCACGACCGTCAAAAAAACAGCACAGCGGATGCTGCGTCCAATGCTTTTACCTTATTTCTGAGGAAGAAAAACGATTGGGACGTTTCCCTCTTATCTCAGCCCGACCAGTGCGGTAACGTGGGCCTGATGGCCTTCTTTGGTGGCCTTGGTGGGTGAAGGACAAGTTCTGATTCGGAGTGACCAGTAAGCTAGCACGTCGCCAGGCCAGCCAAAAGGCACCCGGAAATAATTTCTTCGCTTTTTTGATCCATATTTATCCCGCGGTACATAACATGGTTACAGACTGATCGTAGTGAGAACCACCACATTTAAGAAACACGCTAGTCCCTGGTACAGTATAGGAGGTGCCCCCACGTCATATAGTAAGTAGTGAAGCGCGGAGAATGGTTTCGAGAAAGCCTGGTTAGGGCAGCGATACGAGGAAATAATTTCTTCCCACCAAAAGAAAGACAACCCGCAACGTCTCTGCTAAATTCGTATCTACTGTAGTGTGGAGAGTGATTATATACATAAGTTGCTAAGTTTCGGATCAGTACTACGACAGTGATGTTTAATTGAAATAAAGGTCTCATGGCCTTGAAATTGTAGATAGCGTCGATGAGACCCACTCGGGGTCTTACCGTATAATTTAGAGGCGATTGCGTGTGTCAAGTAATCGATCATCCGGTTAGTCTCGCAACAGAAGCCGTATGAGGTGTTCCAAGAATAGCACGGCGAACGCCAATATGATTGAGAGATGTGCCTTTGACAATAATAGACTCTTCCAGCCAACCGTACAAGAACACCTTGCACGATTAGGGATATCGGTGCCCGCGATCAGGGAGATCAGACCTGAGATCCGGGGGTGAGGAAGGGGAGCCCACTATAATGAATACAGGCGCACTCACAGTGGCGCATCACCCAGACCCACGAGGGTTTCGATTGAAACGAGTCCCCCTCCCGGGATGCCAGTACTCGGAACTCCCCAAACTTGTTCGTTAGGATGAGTCCCGCTAACTGCCGCACTGAGGAAGAAGAATAGCGCGCTATATGTGGACATCAAGAGTGCAATCCCCGTGTTATAGTTGTGTTTGACGATAGAGAGCAAGTGAACTTCAACACCAGCTAATACCTTCGCCTGATACTCATAGGGCTCGTGAGAACACTCATGACGACTGGGATGTACCTACGCACCACGGTCATTGCATTTGGCAGCCACTTGTTGTTCCATGATGTGGTCGGTGATGTAACAGTCCACTGGGGTCGAACTACACATACAAAAGGTGAAGCCGAGTAATATGACAGGACTCAGCACTTACGAGTAATATTGCGTCGCATAACGGATAGGATATACCAAGCACTATTGAAGTCCGAAATCCCTACTCAAGCTATATAGCCCCTGGCCGAGCAACCACGAGGAGAGCAGGGCAACCACGAGGGGAAGAGGACAACCATGTGGGAAGCAGAGCGACAACGAGGGAACAATGAGGTGGGCATATCCTCCAAGGGTCACAGCCACTGCACGTGTCCTCACGTCGCTGAAGTGTACACGTGCCCGACCGACATGCGACCGCGATGCAGATTCTTGATGAGAAACGGAGCTAAATTTTGCAATATGAGATAGCATCAACGATCATGGCACACGAGGCGATTCCACCAGGTGCTAAAATGTTACTCTACCCCCATCCAGCCCATAGAACCAGGAGGACAAGTTCTCCGAGCTAACCTCTAACCAAATTCATGGCAAAATGGTATGGCTGCGGAAGATTTCTCATCAAGAGGTTTTCGGAAAGAGCGTCCACACCACATTCATTTACCTGTTGATTCCCATAATACATCAATTACGGGTTTTGACACCGGTGCGGAGATAGACGAAGACTCCTCTATAATCCCCCACGCGCACTCTCACCAGGCCACATCTACCCCAATAGCTACATGCAGAACGGACTGGAACGATGAGGATGACCAGGGGAAGCCGACGAGAACCTGACGCCTTGCTCAGCATAGCCTGATAGCTTTGGCGAAGTATCCACCACCTGGTCGGACATCCAAAATGCCCCTAGAGCGTGTTCCGACCTACGTTGTCCCAACCATCAGATCCTGACACATTCCGGGGTTGCCCTTTCCAGGATGGAGCGTCGGCGTTTTTCCGACCTTCGAGTCGCCTACGTGATTCACAACTCCGATGATATGAATAAGATATTGATATTGTACTACCTGAAAGCGTTGGCCCCATCAAGCTAGTGTTCGCAAGGGGTGCAGATTGCAACTGTAGTCCGATCTACGTTATTTATCAAGCACTGAGCACAAATCCAGTATAGTAGTGTTATTGTCTTGCATTGAACCGAAGACCGTTCTATCGGCGTAAATAAGTTTAGTCACATGTCTCATAACACGGGCTTATGACGATGCATCCAGAACCACTAATAAGTTAACATAGATACTGCAGTCAATCATGTCCGGAATTGTGAGGTTGTCCGTGTGAAATATACGTAGGTGAAGTTTGAGGACCAATTATGATCTTCTCCGACATCAGCCCACGCATGAATCAAGTGCTAACCGTTGCACGAAGGAAGTGCTACGAGGAACACCATGGGTAGCGCAGCAAACACCGTGATGATAGAAAGGGTGATTCTGACGGAGTTCGGCTCCTCAAGCCAAACATAGAAGAGGACCTGTGCAATAGGGAGGATGGTAGCTCCGATGAGGGAGAGCACCCCTGTGATCTATGCTGAGGAAAGTGGCTGGACTGTAGGTACGGATACTCACAATGAAACGCCACCCAGGTTAACAAGGGCCAGGCCTCATAGCCCCGCAATGCCTGGGGTATCTGCGTAGAGGTCTTACCCAGCTTGTAGGTAAGGACGAATCCACTGACTGCCGCGCTGAGGGAGAAGAAAATGCTGCCATACGCCAACGTCAAAAGCACCTGTTTCGTGTTACCCCCGATGCTCTTGGGGAAATTAGAGTCGTCTTTGATGAATAAGAGTAAGGGGACCTCGACACCCATAAAAATATTGACCTAATGCCCCATTGAACCCGTAAGAATCTGCGGCAGGGTGGGCGTATATTGAATCTACGCACCACAGCCATTGAGGCCTGGCATATGGCCAACAACTGGCCACTATCAATCAGTGACTTGATGGTGGACAGGAAATCGGCTGCACAACAAACATGGTCAAGACGAAGCAAAGCAGATGATGAGGGCCCAGAACGGACATGCAATGTTGATTCTAGACATAGTGAACTGGATGGGACGCTGCTTTGCTGAAACCCTTCATTGGCGTTGGACGTCGCCTCTTATACAATCGAGAAAGATCCCACATGTCACTTCTATATGGGGTCTAAACGGTTATGGGTGTTCGCGTGGTAAGCACGAGGGTCCCAGCCAACTCGTTGTAGTCCTACTCACGTCTTGTGCACGATGTACAGGAGGGCCACATACTAGCCCCAAATAAACCCTTGGGGGCGACATGCGGCAGTGGCGTGAAATTGTGAATGTACTGCACAAGACTCCTTGGCGCCCGGAGCCATATGATCCTTTTTAGCTCAGATTCGGAGCTGGATCTCCACTTAGAAAGCTAGTTGATGATAAGACGAAAGCAGGGGGGGCACTGCATTTAGATAAGAGTTTCTGAGTGAAATGATGAGTTCAATGTCACGTACTTTATCTCGGTAACACCATAGCGAAGTAGAGACAGAAAGCGCGCGGTTCGGGAAAGTGCCCCACGACAGCGTCGGACCAACTATGTCCAAACATCCATGGTTAACGCAGAGCTGTACCCTCATGACGACTTGGAGTCCTGGATGTATTATGTAGAATCTACGCACCACGGTCGTTGAACTTGATGGCAAGATAGAGCTTGGAACTCGGCGAGTCAGGTGGACTCGAGCTATTAAGCGTGCTATACAAACAAAGGTGGCAAAAAGATGGGCCTTGGATGGAGTAGAGTAATATGATGCCAGACTCAGCACTTCCAAACGACATTGCTTTGCCTAACGAATAGGATCAGTCCCCTAGGGCCCTGGAGTTCAGGCTATATGAGGCCTACAACTTGAATCACTCCCATACGAAGAACGAGTGGCACATGTCACATGTCACAGTCACAGCACATGCCTCCGTGTCGCTTGCCAGGTGTAAACGTGTAAACAGCGACTTGAAAGCAAGGCAGACATGCAAGAAGACATGCGACCTATGCACGATGTTCGATCTGATAACTCTCAACCACCACGACTGGGACATGCGACTGCGACGTGAATTCTGCCTCCTAAGACTGCTCGGCGGAAACATACGATATAGTTGAGCTTCCGCAGCTGTCCCACCCTTGGTCCCACCTTGGTTAGAGGAGAATTGTCCTCCGAGTCGTGCACGATAAGCCTCGTGGGCCATGATTGATCTGGTCAATGTAAATCTCACATTAAGCATTGCTTTTGATTGCTCCATTTCTACTATGAGTCCACATACAGGCTGCGGGCGGGTAGTGGCATGATGTTCGAACATGCATGTTCGTGATTGCCATGATTCACGCAGACAGTACTGTATCACTGTGTTGTCCGAACGTGTTGTCTGCCCGAATTTTTGGAGAGAGTATCCACACCAAGTATTCATTACCTATCAATTTTCACACAGCCTCAATCACGTACGTTGGTGTTGAACGAGTCCTTTGACAAAGAGAAAGCATGGGTAAGTGCGGAGGTGGACGAGGACACCTGTGTTCCCCCACGTGCCATCTCACCAAGCCACATATTTACACACAGAATAGACTAGAATGGGGGAGAAAGGACCAGGTGAGACGGACAAGAACCGGGCGTGAATTAGAACTGGAGCTCACATGGGCCCGATAGCTTTGGCGAAGCATGCACCACTTGATCAGATAGTCAAACCGTCCCCATCATCGGGTGCTGACATATTCTTATTTTGGGATCAAGTATTGGTCGTTCCTGACGCCTATGGCGTAACTTACTACTATATATTTGAGAAGAAAGGTTGAGGGGAAGATACTGATCTAGTCTGATCAATAGAAATTTGCAACTACTGTAACAGTGCATTTGCAAGGGTACAGACGGGCATGATAGTAAGATACAAGTACATGATCCATAAACCATAAATCAAGGGATAAATACCCGAGCGCTTCCAGAGCGTCTAAAAAGTGCGGTGGTATCTAATTATAGTGTTCGAAAGTGTGCGGAGGTGTTCGTGTGAGTCGTAAGTAGGTGGATTTTGGGGACCGATGATGAAGCGCGAGGTCATCTCCGAAATGAATGAATGGGTCTACGGCGCGAATCAAGTGCTAATGGCGTCTGCTGTGGCCTGAAGGAAACGGTATGAATTGCACCAAAGGTAGTAGCGCAAACACCGCGATGCCTGTAAGTGTAATCCTGACAGCGTTCGATTCCTCGAGCCATACGTATAAGAGGACTTGCGCGATGGGAATAACAGTGGCCCCAATAAGGGAGAGTATCCCTACGATCTATGATGAAGAAGGGGATCAAACTGTAAATACGATATGCTCACAATGCAATTCCATCCAGGTTAACGGGGGACGAGACTCATAGCCTTGTGACACCTGGGGCATCTGCGCAGGGAGCTTCACCGGCATGTAGGGAAGGATGAATCCACTGATTGTTGTACTGAGAGAGAAGAAAACGCTGGTGTACGCAAATATCAAGATTACTTGCTTCGCGTGACTTCCGCTGCTCTTGGAGAAATTAGAGTCGTCTTTGATGAAGAAGAGTAAGGGGACCTCGACACTCATAAATACGGTAACCTAATACCCATCGAGCTCGTAAGGATCTGCAGCAGGGTGGACGTGTATTATTTAGCATGTACGCACTACCGTTATTGAAGCCTGGTATATTGTTGACCGTGACCAACCACCACTCGAGGACATGACGGTGGACTGCTGTTCGTCTGCGCAACAAACATGATCAAGACGACGTAAAACAGACGATAAGCGTTCAAAACGTACATACAATGCTGATTGTAGGGGATACTCAATTGGGTGAAAAGTTAGCTTGCAGAATAGAATTGGACCTTCTTATACACTGATTGACCTCGATGCGTGAACGTGTCAAAAACATAACTAATTGTGGGGGCCTGTTAGGGTGAGGACGAGGCCTATGACTCGGAGACCCCGGCCGGCCGGTAGCAGTGACAGTTACTGCACGTCCTGCGCACGATATACAGCCTGAACATATGCTCTGTTCAGGCGGCCCACGTGCTAGCCTCAAATAGATCCTTGAGGACAACGTGCGGCAGCGTGGAATGATAGACTCGGATGTGACATGACATTTCGGGCAATCTCTTCGAGCTAGTTCTCTGGCACCAACAAGAAAACGGGAAGCATTGGATTTTTGTACTTGGTACCAAGCTTGGTACTAGTAGTAAGAGTTCCCGTGTTCATTGAGCTTCAATGTCACGTGCATTACCCTCACTCTACCCGGGCCGTGACCCGATCCTGACTTTTTTCGATCCTCATGTGTCGGCGTCTCGTCGTCTTGACCTTGGTCTCGACAATGTGCAATGGCGGAAGTGCCAAGTCTATATGGCCCATGATGATAGGCAATCAGCCAATTAGTCTGGTCCGAGCTTGCCTTCAAGTTTGGCTCAGTTCCTTATCATAAACTTACGTCTGGCCGACTATGTCCAAACGCCAAGGGTTAACGCAGACTATATTACTCTGCTGCCAGAGCATGTCGCCGGCGGGGTTCTCGAACACACACCAATACTGAGACCCGTTGGGTTTTTACCCACAACACTGAACATATCCCTCGGGTGCTGCCGGAGCGGTGAAGGCGCTTTGCACGTTGTGGCCCTCGAGGAGTTTAATTACGAATCATATACATGAGGTCTCTAAACGAACAATTGTCACCAACGAACCCTAGATTTCGGTAGACTCAAATATATCCATCTTGTCCTATTCAATATGCATCGTAGCACCAACATCCCATGTGAGTGTTGAGTCCTGTACGATCGTGCGTCCCGTTGGTTTTTGTAGACGAACTCCCATCCACCGTCAAGTCAGCATGAGCATACAAAACACCGGAATGAAATGCGCTAAGTCCGCGCCCTACCAGCCTTGTGCCGTTCGGCTATTTCTAGAAATAGAATGGGAGATATAGGTGCTTGTGCAGCACTAACTATCGGGTGTAGATATCAGAAGTCCATGAATCTGTACTTCCTAGTAGCCCTATGACTCCACACTCTAAACGCGGACAGCTCGGGTCGAGACTCTGCTTGTAAGCACTTACAATTGGTGCTCATAAGAAAACAACTAAAATTAACATGAGGTACCAGTCACTGTACTCTCTAGCTGCTGGATTTTCGGTTCGATCAATACCCGGTACATCCAGAGACGACGCCCGCCGCGGGTCCAGACTTGCCGAACATTATCCGGAGGTCGTTTACCAGTGCTTCAGGCTGCTCGTATGCCGCAAAGTGCCCACCGACCTCGTGCTCCGACTCGAAAACGATTTTTGCTTGGGCGCGTAACAAACTACTCGCTCCCGTCCGTCTTAGTACAAATACAGAATAAACAAAGGAGGCATGATTAGGGACGCACACTCTTGGTAAATGTACAACTTCCTTGGGGAAGAAGGACAGACCGACCGGCACGGATGTTTTGGGAAATCTGGCCCTTTTCGGATTGTCCAAATGCGCATACTCGTAGTAGATCCTGATGGACGCTGCGGGGCCGGCGCGCGAGAACCAATAAATTGAGATCCACGTCAGAACTGCAAAATCTGTTCGGTTAGGTTGGATCTGATGCATGGTGGGTGTTTAACGCACCTTCGTCATCGGTCCACGGATACGCATCTGACCACGCGACAAGCTTCTCATATATCCACGCGAGCAGGCCAACAGGCGAGTCAGCCAGGCTGAATCCGAGCGTCTGCGGCTTGCTGGCCTGTTCGGCAATGTAGCCCGCGCCATCCTTGAAGAATTTTTGGGAAATGGCTGCCGCCTCTCGCTCACGCGACGTGAAAGACAGGATCAGACACTTGAGGAATGTTATGGGATTTTCACTGAACGTTGGCGGGTCGCATCTAATTCCACAGGAAACGATGAGAAGCAAGATGAGAATCGGCTGAGAGCAGTTGACGTGCTGCCAGTGCGGCTTACATGGGCATGTTCGTATGAGACGCTTTGACGTGTTCAGGACCGTATTTGGAAGCCGTCGCGAGGGTCAGCTACGGTGGACCGTCATCAGGAGGACGTGCTGCATATAATATGGGGTTCTTACCAAATGACCCCAGTCTCCACCTTGCGTCACATATTCGGAGTAGCCCAGCGAAGTCATCAACTTGTTGAAAAGCTAGGTTGGGCAGGGTGAGTCGGGAGTGCTCATGCGAGAAGATCGCAGAATCAAATGTTACTCACCTCGGCATAGTGCTCCGCACGAAAACCTTTTTTCAACACCCCTTCTGACCATGCATACCCAGGAAGACTTGGTGCCACAACGTGGAAAGATGGGTGATCAGCAGAAGCCGCCGTCAGGAGCGGCAATATCTTCGTCACTTCGAGGAAGCTTCCTGGCCCTGCATTACCATGTGCAACTCAATAATGGCTCAGAGTAGAATCGGGAGACGACGTACAACCGTGGACGAACAGCAGCGGGATGGCACCCTTGGTGGCACTCCGCTGATGCACGTAGTGCACGTTCAGCTCGCCAAACTCGTCCACCGCGATGGTGCGCGTGAACATGGGAAGTGCATTCAGCTCACGCTCGTGGGTGCGCCAGTCATACCCCTCCTTCCATCTGCTGACGAGCCGCCTGATGTCTGCGAGCGGGGCGCCGTAGGCCCACTCGGCGGCGTTGATTTCGTCCGGAAGGCGAGTGTCGTCGAGCTTGCGCTTGAGTAACGCGAGCGCATCATCTGGGACGGCGATTTTGAAGGGCTGCTCAGAGGCCATGGTTAGTGGATCGTAGAGGGGGCTAGAACCTGCAGGGCGGCAAGTGGTTCAAAGATGGGGCGACGATACAGCGGTCCAAGTAGCGGTCAGTCCTTTTACGGTTAGCCATGGTAGGATCCGATCAATAACCGCAGACTGAACTACCAGTGCAGGCACCGCACGGGCGCACTACGGAGGTATCCAAACGCTACAGCATTACAGTACTACTGTATGTGTTGCACAATTGCATGAACACACGAGCGAGTTGCGTGGGAGCAACATGCCAACGCCTTTCCCATCGGTTCGGGTCCTTCGGGAAGAAAGACAAATATGAAAATAGTTATAGTTCTTCATTCAAAAGAGTGTTGTCTGTACTTGGTCTGCACATATTATCCTCTTTCTCTGTTACAGCAAAATATAGCCAGGGCTGGGAATTGAACCCAGACCTCCCTGGACTGTCCTAAAGGTACTGAGAGCCACCTCCGCTGGCGTTCAAACATCACAACATTGTGACAAAGTGACAGGTGACCAAGCTGTCACAGGCCACAGCAGACGCCATTAGCACTTGATTCGCGCCGTAGACCCATTCATTCCTTGCGCTTCATCGTCGGTCCCCAAAATTTACCTACTTACGATTCACACGAACACCTCCGCACACTTTCGAACACTATAATTAGATACCACCGCACTTTTTAGACGCTCTGGAAGCGCTCGGGTATTTATCCCTTGATTTATGGTTTATGGATCATGTACTTGTATCTTACTATCATGCCCGTCTGTACCCTTGCAAATGCACTGTTACAGTAGTTGCAAATTTCTATTGATCAGACTAGATCAGTATCTTCCCCTCATCCTTTCTTCTCAAATATAGTAAGTTACGTCATAGGCGTCAGGACTGCCGTCAGCTACGATAAATCGCTGTCATCGTTGTCTCCGGAAAGGTGCTACAGACAATCTAGGGTACTTACTACGTGTCCCCAGTCTCCGTCTTGCGTCACGTATTCAGTGTAGTATAGAGAGATCATCAGCTTGTTGAAGAGCTGTGAAGGGTACAAGTGGTCAGCGCAGTAGCGAAAAAATCCCAGGGTCAAGCTTACATCGGCATAATGTTTTGCATTAAAGCCCTTCTTTAGCACCCCTTCCGACTATGCATGCCCGGGAAGGCTTGGTGCAACAACGTGGGATGACGGGTGATCAGCAGAAACCACCGTCAACGGTGGCAGTACTTTGGTCACTTCGAGGAAGCTTCCTTGTCCTGCGCACATGTACGACTCGATAATGGTTCAGCAGGGTAGAGACGGGGGACGACGTACAACCGTGGGACGAACAACAGTTGGCGGTGCTCTTCTGGTGTACGTAATGCACGTTCAGCTCGCCGAACCCATCCATCGCGATGGTGCGCGTGAACATGGAAAGTGCATTCAACTTGCGCTCGTGGGTGCGCCAGCCATACCTGTCCTTCCACCTGTTTGCGAGCGGCGCGCCGCAGGCCCACTCAGCGGCGTTGACCTAGCGAGTGTTGTCGAGCTTGCGCTTAAGTAGGGCGAGGGCGCCATCCGAGACAAGGATTTTGAAGGGCTGCTCAGAAGTCGTGGTGGATAGATAAGATATCGCAAAGGGACGAAAAGCAGCGGGTGAAATGGAAATACGGTTCAAAGTCTGACAGGGAAGCCACAGAAGCCATGGTAGGGTTCAGTAACGTTCGGTACTTTCTGTCCCCGCGTGGCGATATGACTGTCATGTAGACCACCTGAGTAGCGCACTTCACACAACCTTACAAGAATAGCCCTGGCCTTCCAAATTGCTAGTGTGTAAAGTAAAAGTACAGAAGGGTCAAAAACACCCAAATCCCGCTCGCCACTAACAAGCTTTGGATCTGGTCGAACAGAATCAATCGCCGTTTGGTCCTCGGGAAATTTGACTTACCTTTCACTTTAGTTCACGAATTGTTTGAATGCTTCATAACAAGACAGAATGACCTGCCTGTTATCCAATGGTTTCATGCCTTCGCTCCAGCGGCGATTCGGTCTCGGGATATTGGGAATGTGCGCATAGACAGTGGTTGCCTCCTGAGGGTAAGCCCCACCTCCGATACTGGTTACGAGCGCTGCTGTAACTTTAATTTTGTAGAAAATCGGTGCCGTGCCCTTCATAGTGATTCCGGCCATTATCTTGGAATCAAGGGGGGTTAGATTCGGTGTTTGTCGGCGGGTCTGATTATTTGCAGCGAAGGCTGCGATAGCTTCTGCGATGAGCTGTGGCTCTGGATCTGAATTGTCCATGTGTCGTTTGTCTTCCTGGACGAGGAGCAAGATTTCGTTTTGGTCGACGATGCACACGTCCGTTTTGGCGTGCCTATTCTCGCCACAAATGACAAGAGGGATGTCCTTCCTCGTCCTTAAAACCCTGCCCCTTGTATTGTAGCGCAACGCACGCAACAGTAGCACAACGAAATCGTCCACAGCAGATTCCTCTGCTGGGGCAGGAGACATAGCGAGATCCATCGTACGAAGGAGTTCATAAACACTGTCATCAGCTGCGTCATCAGGACCTGTAGCTGTGAGGACAGCTGGGTTAACGGTAGCAGGCTGGGGGAGGTTGTCCGTGCCGAAGAAGGTAGTAACATCCTGATATTCGACCGCAATGTTGTACGCTGCGAGTTCGTTCCGAGTCCAATCGCTAGCAGATTTGGCGTTACGGATGAGCTCGGCCATGCCAACGACAAGGTGACTGTCACGATCGTGAGAGTGGTGTTGGGATCCCGGGCTAGACCGACATATTAGATAATCGTATTGTTATCGTAATTAAACGGTTATCCATGAATAATATTGCACCAAATCTCTACAAACCATCTATGGTGGGACCATCTGATTTCATTGCTTTTTCATGTACCTTGTGCGAAGCACGCCATACGAGGATTCCATGATAGGTGGCCGTAGTCTTGGATTCTAGCGCGGACCATCCAGGCATTTATTCCGGTATTGGTTCTCGCACATGTTACTATAAGGACTACAACCAACACAAAACCTGGATTCTCTAGCGACCTGCCTCAGCTAGAATACTCAAACACAAATGACAGCGCTTTCAGCATCGGCGGCGATATGGTGTTCACTACTGCAACCGAGTCGTTCGAAACTGCAGTTGACACCTCTGAAGACTCTCTTCCCCTGCTAGCGGCAGCTGGAAAACGTTTCCAATCCATAGTGGTACAGCGGGATCGATCTACAAGTGAAACTACCACCCACTGCGTTCCGTCTCAACACCCCAATTATCGGCGCCGCCTGCCAGCCTAACGATACCATCACCTCTGCGGGCGTGCAGGATTGAGAGCCACTGTCTGCACCCCCAGTTCGGAAGTGGGAAACCCCCTGGAAACTGGTTCCAGAAATACAAATACGATTATGATTGCGAAAGCTGGAGGCCCCGTGAGTCCTAATCACCCTCGTGATACGGTTCTCAAATCCAGGGCTGGGGACAGGGATGGAGGAAATAAGTCCTCGAATACAATGGGCCCCCGGGCCCCGTACTCGCACACTCGCACATGTACCTCATGGTCGTTGAATATACTATTTTCCATCCGCCGCCCTCTGGAAATACGTGCACAACCTGAATGAACCGACTGTGCACTCTACCCATAACCATCCACGCGAACTACGACCCAAACCAATCTCAGAACACCATGAAAATATACGCCCTCACCAAAAAAGCCCCACAGCCTGACAAAACCATATCTTTCACTAACTAACCTCTACAACGCTTCATGAGCCCGATGTCGTGAACTATTTTAGACTGTGACCACAACAACTGAGATGCTCTCTTAATGCTACAATAAGAGACACGAGCACTGACAACAGACGGGTGTTGCATACCAAGTTTTATCCAGTGAGCCTGCACTGCTTAGTCTTGGGTTCTACGCGGACGAGCCAGGAGTCTACTCCGCTGTTAGTCCTTACGCCACAGTACATGATAAGGACTACAACCAACGCAACTTAGATTCCGGTCACTCTCTGGCGACCCAGAGATTCAAACCTTGGTTCCTCCTTTACTCAATAGTCGGTACACCCTGAAACGACGCCTCCCGCAGGTCCGGACTTGCCGAACATTTTACGAAGGTCACCCACGAGTGCTTCGGGTTGCTCATAGGCCGCAAAGTGTCCCCCGGCCTCGTGCTCCGACTCGAACACGATCCTTCCTTTGGTATCCGAGTTCATGCCAAACGGCGAAATATCCCGTCCATGGGGCGCCGTTTTGTCCTGCGGTTAGAAAGACTACATTAGCTTTCAAGTGTGGTGCGACCGTGTCTTCGGTGTTCGGGTTCAGCGGGAATGGCAGGAGTATGCGTTCTCCTCCATTAGATTCAGCAAAGGTCGATTCGTTCGTTGTTGGTTCAAAAGTCATCGTGTTCTATTCGGGGTCAGAGGTTCGGGGAAAGCTCGACCTAATGTTACGCGCAGTAAGGCGTATCGTTCGAGTTCGGGTTCGGAGTTCGTTCGGAGTTCGAAAGTTCAAAGGCGACTGCCGACAACAAGACGGCGGAGCGGTGATTCACAAGACGAGAGGGAATCGTTCGGGGTTCGGGGTTCGTGAAGCCAAGAGTCGTATTCGGAAAGCTACTGCAGTTGAATACAGTAGGTCGAGCTTAAAGCTCTAGAGAGTTACAGGTAGTCCTTAAATACTACGAACGTTGAGGCGAGGGAAGCTACTAGAAAGTAAGAGAAACAAATAGATGTAGCCGAGTCGTGCAGAACGCGAGGCAACAGGTTGAGCTACGTCATTAGAAACATCGAGAATCATCGGGTGACTGTCCTGGGGAATGTAGTAGAATGTGAGAGAAGGAGAGGAGAAATACGAAAGTCTGTTTCGGGAATGTAGGAGAGCTGACAAAGGGGCAGAAGTGTAATACGGAGCAAAAGTGTAACAGAACGTCACCCTTTCACAGAGGCCGATTATTAGTAACCATCGCAGCAGGAAAAAGAGAAAAAAAGCTCAATCAAAAAGAGCGACTCGCTCCAAGATGTAGCCATGGGGTGAGCGGGACAACGGCTAACAGCTAGGACTGTCACAAGATAAGGAAAGGGATGGGTTTATACCACACCAGAATAGATTGGCGGCGACCAGTTCTCTCCCGTTCCGCACCCACAAGTCTGTTGCAATAGTTTGTTACCAGGCCATGACACACGCATCGAATCGCAAAGACCATCAAGGCCATCGCGTAACTGGTGGTTCAGACATGCACGGCGTGAAGGTAGTGGCGATGACCAAGGCAAATTGAAGTCGGGTAATAAGAGTGCAGATGTTCCATTCGGCGGAGATGGGGTTACATCACTTTTAGAGTCCCTCGCGCGTGATGGCAAAACCCGCGCGTTGGAAAATACGAGTCGTCTTTTCCCTCAGTCAGTCCGATACCATGTATGATGGTCAATAGACTTGAATTCTACGCGGACGAGTCAGGACCCTCGTACATGTTAGGACTACAACTTGGATTCCAGTCATACTCCCTGGAGAACTAGAGATTCAAAAGTTGATTTATCTTTTTCATTCAATAGCCGTCACACCCCGAAACGACGCTTGCCGCAGGCCCAGACTTGCCGAACATTTTACGAAGGTCGCCCACAAGCGCTTCGGGCTGCTCGTACGCCGCAAAGTGCCCCCCGGCCTCGTGTTCCGATTCGAACACGATCTTTCCTTTGGAACGCAACAGACTGCACCCCGTCGTCAATCGTCGGTCGACTATAGCAGGAGGAAGGCGTGGAACGTACACTTTGGGGACCCGGGCAAGTTCCTTGGGGAAGAAGGACAGGCCAACTGGGACCGCCGTCTTGGGGAAACCGACAACTGCGTTCCCAATCTCGTAGTAGATCCTGATGGAGGCTGCGGGTCCCGCACGCGAGAACCAATAAATCGAGATCCAAGTCAGAACTGCAAAACCGGCTCAGTTTAGGTTTGGATCCGATATATGGTATGCACCTTCGTCGTCGGTCCACGGATACGAGTCTGTCCACGTGACCAGCTTCTCGTATATCCACGCGAGCAGGCCGACGGGCGAGTCGGCCAGGCTGAATCCGAGCGTCTGCGGCTTGGTGGACTGTTCGGTAAAGTAGCCCATGCCATTTTTGAAGAACTCTTGAGAAGCGGCCGCAGCCTCTCGTTCACGCGATGTAAATGACGCAATCAAGCACTGGAGTAGAACTATGGGAGTTCCGAACGTAGGCGGCTCGCATCTATTTTTTTTGGAAAAACAATAAGAACTGGCAGAGAGCAGTTCGGGTGGAATTGGAGCGGCTTACATAGGCAAGTTTGTGTGGGACGCCTTGACGTGCTTAGGTCCATATAAGGAAGCCGTAGTAAGTGTCAACTACGATACATCGCCGTTATCGCCGTGTCCCGATGTGCTACTGACAATCTGGGGTACTCACTATATGCCCCCAGTCTCCGCCTTGCGTCACGTATTCAGTATAGCCCAGCGAGATCATCAGCTTGTTGAAGAGCTGTGGAGGGTACAAGTGGTTAGCGCAGTGGCGAGAAGACCCCAGGGTCGGGCTTACCTCGGCATAATGCTTTGCATTAAAGCCCTTCTTCAGCACCCCTTCTGACCATGCGTAACCAGGGAGACTTGGTGCAACAACGTGGAACGATGGGTGATCAGCAGAAACTGCCGTCAAAAGCGGCAATATTTTTGTCACTTCAAGGAAGCATCCTGGCCCTGTGCACATGTGCAACTCAACGATGGTTCGGGTACTGTAAAAATGAGAGACGACGTACAGCCGTGGACGAACAGTAGTGGGATGGCACCCTTGGCAGCGCTCTTCTGGTGTACGTAATGCACGTCCAGCTCGCCGAATCCGTCCACCCCGATGGTGCGCGTAAACATGGGAAGTGCATTCAACTTGCGCTCATGAGTGCGCCAGTCATACCCATCTTTCCACCTGTTGGCGAGCCGCTTGATGTCGGCGAGCGGCGCGCCGTAGGCCCACTCAGCAGCGTTAACCTCGTCGGGCAGGCGGGTGTTGTCGAGCTTGCGCTTGAGTAAGGCGAGCGCGTCATCCGAGACGGCGATTTTGAAAAGCTGCTCAGAGGCCATGGCTGGATAGGATATCGCAAAGGGACGAAAAGCGGCGGGTGAAATGAAAATACGGTTCAAGGGAAGCTACAGAAGCCATGGTAGGATTAAATACTTTCAGTCCCCGCGTGGCGCTCGGGTCAGATCCGGATATTCTGTTGTAGCGAGTAATAGATGTCGACCCGAGAGGAAGAGTAAGAGATGAGACAATTCCGTAATAATTGATTCGTCATGATATCATTGTACGGTAAGGGTCTTATGATAAAGTTTGGGATTATAAAGATTGATTACATAATACATATAACCATAATCAAGTCTTAATAACATCCCATTTATAATCGAATCATAAGGTTTGGGTGCCCTTATATCATTATAAACCATTATAAGCCGTTTTCGACAAGAATAGGAAACACGACACGACGGAAATGCAGACGGAGATGGAGATGGAGACACCGACGTGGACAGTTACAGCCAAGGTTACAGTAACGCAAAAGTATGGATGGTCATGTGTAAGATATCACAGATATGACGAACTTAATAATTACAGTTAGTTAACAGCCTGAGTCGGTATTTATCGTTGTGAGCCCAGCGAGGACGTAGTCCTTACACTGCATGACTGCCAGCCTGCCGTAGATCAGAGACCAATCCCTCCATGGGTTGCCGGGGTGCGACAAGTCTGTATTCTGGGGAGGGACGTACCCGAGGCAGTGGTGCAGCGGACTACCAGCGCACTTCACACAACGAGCCTGAACGAGGCCCAAGACAGAGCAGTGTTGGGATTCAGCCCGGAATGGACACAGTCCGACAAACCGAGGCTGATCCCACACGAGTCGATAGACCTGAATTCTACTACGCGGAGCCAGGAGCCCCGTACATGTTAAGACTACGACAACCTACGCAACTTGGATTCCAGTCACACTTTCTGGAGGGCTAGAGATTCAAAAGTTGATTTATCTTTTTCATTCAATAGCCGTCACACCCCGAAACGACGCTTGCCGCAGGCCCAGACTTGCCGAACATTTTACGAAGGTCGCCCACAAGTGCCTCAGGCTGCTGGTACGCCGCAAAGTGTCCGCCAACCTCGTGATCTGACTCGAACACGATCTTTCCCTCGGAACGCAACAAAATGCCCGCCGTGTGCCGTCTAGCGTCAGTCGACTACAGCAGGAGGAAGGCATTAAAACGCACGGTTTGGGGAATCGGGCGAATTCCTTGGGGAAGAAGGACAGGCCGACCGGGACCGTCGACTGGGGGAAACCGATCACTGCATCCCCGATCTCGTAGTAGATCCTGACAGAGGCTGCGGGCCCCGCACGCGAGAACCAATATATTGAGATCCAAGTCAGAACTGCGAAACCGGCTAGGTTAAGTCCGGACCCGATATATGGGAGCATGTCAATGCACCTTCGTCGTTGGTCCACGGATACGAGTCTGTCCACGTGACCAGCTTCTCATATATCCATGCGAGCAGATGGGAGAATCGGCCAGGCTGAATCCGAGCGTCTGCGACTTGGTAGCCTGTTCGCGGAAGTAGCCCATGCCGTTCTTGAAGGAGTTCTGAGAAATGGCTGCAGCATCTCGCTCACGCGAAGTGAACGACGAGATCAAGCACTGGAGTAGAACTATGGGATTTCCAAACGTGGCCAGCTCGCATCTAATGTTTTTTTCGGAAAGACGAGGATGAGAACTGGCAGAGAGCAGTTGGGATGCAATCATGATCGGAGCGGCTTACATGGGAAAGTTTGTGTAGGATGCCTTAACGTGCTTAGGTCCATATAAGGAAGCCGCGGTAAGCGTCAACTACGATACATCGCCGTTATCCCCATGGCCTAGTGTTACAGACAATCTGGGGTACTTATTATATGCCCCCAGTCTCCGCCTTGCGTCACGTATTCAGTGTAGCCTAGCGAGATCATCAGCTTGTTGAAAAGCTATGGAGGGGGGTACAAGTGGTCAGCGCAGTAGCGAGAAGGCCCTAGGGCCAAGCTCACCTCAGCATAATGCTTCGCATTAAAGCCCTTCTTCAGCACCCCTTCCGACCATGCATACCCGGGAAGGCTTGGTGCAACAACGTGGAACGAAGGGTGATCGGCAGAAACTGCCGTCAAAAGCGGCAATACTTTGGTCGCTTCGAGGAAGCATCCTGGCACTGCGCACATGTGCGACTTAATGATGGCTTGGCGGGGTACTGTAGACATGGGAGACGACGTACAGCCGTAGACGAGCAGCAGTGGGATGGCACCCTTGGCGGTGCTCTTCTGTGTACATAATGCACGTCCAGCTCTCCGAACCCGTCCACCGCAATGGTGCGCGTGAACCTGGGAAGCGCGTTCAGCTTGCGCTCGTGGGTGCGCCAGTCGTACCCGTCCTTCCACCTATTGACGAGCCGCTTGATGTCTGCAAGTGGGGCACCCTAGGCCTACTCAGCGGCGTTGACGACCTCGTCAGGCAGGCGGGTATCGTCGAGCTTGCGTTTGAGCAGGGCGAGGGCGTCATCTGGGACGGCGATTTCGAAGGGCTACTCAGAGGTCATAGTCGGACGTCGCAGACGGACGAAAAGCGACGTGTTGTCGTTTGAAGACGAAAGAGAGGCGAGAAATGCAGCGCAGCTGTTTTACTCACACTTGGCAGAGAAGCCATCGAAGGATCCATTCAGTCCCCGCGCAGTGCACGGCTCGGATCTGGATATGACAGCGTATACTAACGACCGGTCCCTTTATAGGATGCAGGGGAGGGGGGTACTGGCAGGTGCTACAGCGCACTTTTCACTGAGGCCTGAAGCCTGAAGCCTGAGGCCCGAGACGGAGCGGCCTCGCTGCCAAATGACTCTTGGCGAGTTCTTGGCGTCTAACCGTGTGGTTGTGGTTGGCTGTTTCTGGCAAGACTACGACACCCACCATAAGCATTCCCCGACTCTGTGCTCAAATTGCTGCTCAAAAAACCATTGTAAATAAGAGAAAAAGTCGGAAAAATACTGGCCGTACCCTATTCCCCTCTTACTTGACCTACAGCAAGGGTCGACCGTAGCTATGACAACCTCGACGGTGCTAGCGCTTTGTTCCCTACTTTTCCTTTCTCACTCGCTCCCTCTAACAATTATAGCCTCTGTACAGGCCATTATGGTGAAGAGTCTGCCAGCGAATCACCTCAATGGCTACTAGATGGGGACCGAATTTTGTTGCAACTCGGAGGGGTTGTATGTCATCCTACGTTCGCCTTGTCGTCCAGGTGTCATGAAAGTTGGCCCAAGTAATCGCTTGCAGCATTTACTCGTCAATTTCCTTGGTTTCTCGAGTCGCCTTATGGCGTGTATCATGATGTAGAATGCGTGTCACTGTTATTCCGAGAATGCGCTTATTCCCTTGTTATGCGTCACCAAATACTAGTCCATGAAATCAAGTGTGTCCTGCAGTCTGAAAAAGTTCGGCGTCCGAGACCCAAGAGCCGACGTTGTCTACGACGATCAAGAATCTGAGCGCTCATGCGGCGATGTTGGGGATACTACGACCTCGGGTTTCTAGCCCGTCATGTCCACCACGCTAGTGACACAGGGACCTACGAAACCGTTGCGAGGTGGTGAGCTACTTGTGCCTACGACGGTGTACTGCTTCTTAGGAGAAATAAAATCATACAGGATAATACAGGATAAAGGGTACTCAGGGATGAACTGTTTTCCAAAGCCATCGTTGGGTATACAGTCCCCCCCCCCTCGCCGACGCCCCTACGCATACCTGAACAGGTCGTTGCATATTCCAGCCGGGGTATTTTCTTGTAGCCACCATACGGTGTACTGATCGTGCTTACGGGCACGTAGTTGAGCCACTCGAGCACATGTCACTCGTGACGGTTCGTCGATTCCAGGTAACGCCGACATCTCGCCGCCAGTGCCGTAGAAGATGTGCGGGGTCGGATACTCCGTGACCCGGGTACTGGATGTCAAGGTTCGCCTCGGAGGTAGGGTGGTTGGGGTCATACCCACCGCCATTGATCTGTATAACGTTGAAGGTCACGTCCATGCGACAATCGGCCATGAACGTCGTCAAAACCGCTGGGTTCGGGAAATCGTTCAGCCTTGAACACATTTGATTGAGGGAGTCCGCTTCGGTGATTACAGCCTAAAGTTCTTGATAAGGGCAGTGATATCACACCGGAAGATTATGAACCTATGTCACCATCACCCCATCGTTATTTCTCTGGAGTCTGAATGGAAACACCCAGCATAACCTTTTCTGACTTGACCTCCGCTCTTGCTAGTAAGTTACTACTTTTGGCTTTCGTGGGGGGCCTCTTGCTCCTCTATGTGCACTTTCTTTAGGAAAGCGTCAGGGTCTCCACCGTGATTTCTGCCAGTGCTCAGGCACAGATGGGGATAGTTCTCACTTACAATAGCGCCAGTTGCTTCCCCAGCCACCCTTGGTTTTTCCCCCGCCCTATCCACATACTGATAGTGGCGCAGCGCAGGACCATGGTTGCTATTATGGGCGTATTCACGCCTTTGTCCGTTAGGCGGGAAGAGTTCGAATGCCGCGAAAAACGGGAGTTTAACAAATCATTGCATCTTCTCATAGCTTAAGCACTCGATCCATGTACCTGGGAACACAGTGGCGTCGTTTTGACCCTGTTGGCGGGTGCATATCCTGCTTGCTCATCTGTCGGGTCATGGCTGACAGAGGAGCCTTTGACAGAAAGAAGACCGCGCCGCTTTGCACAGAAGATGCAACGTCAATTCGTGGCTCCATTGGCGCACTCTGGGGCACAAAACAGCTCGAGAGTTTTCCTCTGTTGTTTGAGGTAGTTCCTGGGAACGTAGTTTCGCGGCGCTGAGAAGGGTGGCGCCCGTATCCGGCATGTCTCTTCCAACCTGTTTCATGCTCATACTATACCTGGGCAGTCAAATACGTATGGCAGGGCTGAGTCTTCAAGTTCGCTCAGTGGGACTCCCATCTTGCGCCCTTGGTTACTGTACTCGTCTGACCTTCCGCGCGCTGGTCCCGCTGGTGCGCCCGCCAAAGACGCGCGCCGCAGGAGCACAACGCTCGGCGTGCCGCCAAACACCAAATAGATGACCGCCGTGAGTCTGGTTTCCCATGGTGCGCCACATGTCCCTGGGTGTTCTAGTGTCTGCTTCTCTCCTCCTATACGTTCCCTTCGTCCTTTCTCCCGTATTGACGGATCAATAAAATTATTCGGCATGTGTGAATGATGGAGCGACAATGGGACTACCCGCACGGGCGGCCGGCGATAATACACCACAGTGCATAGGAGCGGTCCCATACTAGCCTTATGAGTCCACCAGCAGGCGGCTTTCCCATACTATCTCTAAGATGTCGGCAGACGTTGGCACAGAAGAGGGAATGGAGGCCCGTGAGTGGGGCGGCGTTTGTCCCGCTCTAATGCAATGACCATAGCACCTTGCGAAAGACTTGCTTTACCTACTACTGTACCGTGACAATACTCTGGCTAGTGAGGGACATGTGTTATGTAAGCACGCACCTTCTCATTCTCCTCGGCATGGCTGACTCAGAATCGTCGTTGTCGATGCCCATCAAACTCGAGTCCGTCTCACCGAATGCAGAAAACGAAGAACTCGCAGACGAAGAAGTCGACGCGAACCAGTGTGCTATCTGCTTACAACCCGTCGTTGACCGCACCGTCGTTCCCACCTGTTCGCACGAGTTCTGCTTCGAATGTCTGATGGTCTGGTCTGGTGCGTGCCCACTTTCGCTCGGATAGTGTCCCCGCCGCCGACATTCTACTGCAGAACAATCCAGACGATGCCCACTGTGCGCACAAAACATTGGAGACCATCTGATCCACCGCATCCGCTCCACGTATGATTACCAGAAACACTTCCTCCCTCCCCTCCGTACGTCCCCTCGCCCTCTTACCCGCTCCGATGGAGCGCGTATTGCTGCCATACACAGACGCCGCGAACGTGTGTGGGGTACACGAAACCGCGCTGCGCAAGACGAGGCAGACGCACTCGAACGCGCGGTCAGTCGGCGCAGATGGATATACCAGCACAATCTTTACGCGAAGGTATGCAAATAAAGTGGACTATATGCGCTAGATACCCACCGAATGTATCGTCAGCACGTCGCCTCGAACAAATATACGCGTTATCGCCCGTACCCCACCCCCGCACAGTTCACGGCATCGCAAGATCTCATCAGTCGAACGACTGTCTTTCTACGGCGCGAGTTACAAGTCTGGCCAAATGCCGACGTAGAGGCGCGTCTTTCCCCTGTATCATTTGTCGTCGACACTAACACTTACGTGCAGTTCCTGGTCACTTTCGTGATCTCTCTCATGAAGTCCATCGACATTCGCTCAGAAAGCGCCATCAAGCTGCTCGCAGAGTTTCTTGACATGGATACATCATATATTCCTGGGGAAAGGCACGTTAATGCTGAGCACTTTGCGCACGGTCCGTCCACCTCTCTCACCCACATCGCGGTTTTGACCTTATCGTCTATCTTCTCCAGAGATATATTGCTATTTGCGCTCACCGTATAGAGATCTCAGTGTATACGACTCGGTCGTGCAGGTGCGCTTGACCGGCGCAATGCCGGGTGGACTTGACTGACCATCCCATTGTGTAAAGTATGATTCCCCACCAGGTTTACACCCCCCTGCATCATACGAGCGTATACACCGCTGGGAACCTGGACCGTCGGGTTCGCAGTCACCCAGTCTCCGGCGATCGTGCTCCCATTCGAATTATCTCCAGGGGCGACAAAGGCGATACGAGCGGAGTCCCGAGCCACGTGCTCTCCCCCACGATGACGATACCCGAAGATCAACCAGTCCGTATAGCGCTGCCGCGGCCGAGGACCCAAGTGCCCAGCGCGGAGTTCGATCTCGTACGTCAGAGAAAGGCAACGGCCGCAAGGCTCGAAGCAGCTCACGCTCTCCGCCACGTATCAACGCCAAGGGAAAACGACGGGCAACATCGCACTCGCCCAGTCCCCCTTGCAATAACGACGAGGCCGTATCGCTACCATCTCACAACGAGCTGACAAAATCCTCTAAAATTTTGGACACCCCGACCAACTTGTTGCGAACTCGGAGTTTTGATAGCGACATTTCTAACGACCCTACCACGTCTGATACCCTCTCTCACGGCGGGCCTCCTAAGGAAGCAAGCCCTCCAATCCTTCTGGGTCCTGAAAATAACCTATACAATAACCCTGTGACCTCACCCCAGCCTCACGACGGATCGGCGTCCACAACTCACTCCATTGACAGCGCTCCTTTACCCTCTGAGAGTCGTCAAGCATTTAATTTAAGTGTTGTTAGCCCGAATATTACCCCGGAATCATATGACTCGCCGACAATTAATGATCATCCCGCCCGCACCAATCCCGCACGACGGCATCGGTACCGTAACCAACGCGATTCCATTATTGCTTATCTTCGGAATTCATCGACCTCAATCCCGAGATTCCCGACTTCTGTTCAACCAGCGCCTTTATCAAGCCCACTATCGGACGTGATGGTTGCAGGGATCGATAGCTTGGAGGCCGTCGCCAGTACTACGGAAGGACAAGGAGGCGATGAGGGAGGTTACGCACACCCTGCGTCGCAGCGACCTGAGCGGCGGCCTGGCCACGCTGTCAACGACGATTCTTCTGTGAGGAAAGAGACAGGAGCGACGAGGGCACAAAGTTTAGGTGCGTGCGTCCTCCCATCAGTCATTTGCCTCGCGACGGCGGGCGCTAACACGTCAGCCCCCCATTAGATCCAGGCGAGGCGCCGGCACGCGCCTCCCGCGTGCGTCTGCTCGACAGACTCAGTGCCGAAAATAACTTTGCGACCGAGGCGCGCTTGCGGACCCAGGCACGGCTTCGTGCGCGCCTGGCTGCTGAGCGCCGTCTCGCGAAGGGCGACGACGGCACGGCGCAAGGCGCAAGTGGGGATTCTGCGCCCAGGTAGCACCCCCTTCTTCGTGGGTGAGGGCTGCGGTGCCGTCCTTTCGAGGATCTCTGGCCACGAGGCCGTCCTCGTGGCACTGTTCTTTCCGCGTGGCGGTCGTGTACAGTAACTTACCTCCTTGTGGGCAAGTGGCGCCTGGGTCAAGGGCGACCTGCGGGGAATGTTTGTCATGACCTACCATATATGTCATGTACAGGAGGCTATTTGATTGAACTGTCATCTTGCGGACATCTAAAATGGACGTGTGTGTTTGTGCCCCCGACTCTGGGGTGTTGTTCGGGCGTTATACTTAACTGCCTCCGCGTGCTGCGTACGGACGACTCGGACGAGCTCTGTCTCTGCGTTACGGTAGCTATGCCCGGCGGCGTAAAAGTAGTCACATACAGAGGTATAGAAGTCGGTTGGCAACGATACAAAAAAGGCGTCAGGTAGTTATAGTGACCATGTACGGATAATTAATCAATTAATGGAGGGGTGGCGTAACATGTTATCCAGCATGGGAGAGAACGAGTTATTGTGATACTGGATGGTGGGTACTATAGCGCGCGTCTCCTCAGCGAGGGCAGGCGCAACGATTAAGTCAATTATGGAACTAAGAGAGCGTGTGTTAAGCGGATAGCATGTGTAGTAAGGTTATCGAGAAGTATTTCCGAAAGGAGAGACATTAAAATCATAGACATTGCGATTTATATGATAGGCCGAGCGGACAAAGGAGTGAGGGGGCGAGGGGCGGGGCGAGAATGACAGTGAGAGAGCGAGTGAAGATAGCGCGGCGCCGACGTCAGATCACGGAATGGAGGTGGAAAGACAAAGAAAAGGAAGTGAAGACCGTGGGCAGGAAACAGGAAACACAAAAGAGAACAGGTCGTAATGAGGGCGTCAAACGTGGGGGGTATCAGGACGCGGCGGCGGGGTGGACACATCCGTGCCCTGACTCCCACTCCGCTCGCTCGCCGCCTCGCGCACTGGATCAAAACGCCGCGCGCGTGCACGCACCGGCGCCGGTGGGCTGCCCCCGCGCGACGAGCCCGACGTGGCAGCGCGCTCCGCAGGGTGCGGCGGGAAAGGCAGCGCGGGCCGTGGGTCCCGGGACGGCGAGTACGGCAGCCCGGGGCGCCGATGAGGATGCGAATGCGAATGCGCGTGCAGCGTCTCGGGCACGTGCAGCGGGAGTATGCGGTGCTGCCGCGCAGGCTCGAGGCTGCGATGACGCGCCTGGAACGGACCGGGCGTGTGCGGGCGTGACTCGGCCGCGAAAGGTAGCGGTGGCGGCAGCGCCGGCTCACCAGAGGCAGGCGTGGGGTGGTGGCTCATGGGCGGCGGCGGGAAGCGGGTCTGCGAAAAATGCGCGCCAGGGTTGGTCTCGGGCACGTGCAATGGAGGGAATGGGACGCTGAAAGTGAATTCCCGTGACGGCATCACAGCGGCGGCCGGTAGGGGCGCGCCGGGTTGGCTGTCGTTCGAGGGCGGCCACGGATGGGGATGATGACTGGCGGGCGATGGCGGCGGGAAGCGTGGAGCCAATGAGGAGCTGGCTCCAGGGACGCCAGGACCAGATAGATATCCAACCGGACTAGTTCTCGTACCTGTAACCGATGACCCGATGGTGCCTTCACGCGAAGGAGATTCCTGACCCGCATTGAACCGAATGAAAGGAGCGGGTGGCGCCATGTAGAACGGGGACTGTTCCTCGCCGAGCGGAAAACTGGAGGGACCACCCGAGGGAGGGAACGCTCCATACTGCGGTGGACGCGTGAGCGGGTCTGAACCCTGATTACGCGGGCGTCGAGCTTTCTGACGTTGATTCTGTGAGGAGGGGGAGCACCATCAGGCGAACCTTCTCCAGGTATACGGTAATCATTCTAAGACCTACCTGAAACCAGACCTATAGAATAGTCTGAGCGATCGACACGATGGGACGGGAAGGCGCACTGTCGAACACACCTGAACTTTTCGAGCGCTCAGCCCAATCGACCGGCCAACCTCCTCCCGCATAGCCGTCGTAGGGAATCGGGACTAAAGCCACAAATCTAGTTAGTCAGGGGGCCGCCTTAATCGGAGGTGTCTTATACCTGAGCGAGGAGTGCATGCAGCACGGCAGACTGATGCGGGGTCGTAAGTGTACGTGTTCTCTTCTTCTTTGCGGGTGGTGGTTGGGCAGGAGGTGGATCGCTCTCTCTGCGCTTCTTTCCCGTCTGTCGGGTAATCTCGGCGCCTGAGGCGCCACTGGGTCCGGCAGCGTCCATCTCTGTGTCCGCCGCGTGACCCTCGCCATGCGAAGACGCGGTGGATGGACTCGAGCAAGACCGTACTCCTTCATCAAAGTGTCGGCCCGTCATGGTAGGAGGTTGTTATTCCAATGGACGGTTACGGAACGTGTGCTGCGCAATTAGATTGATGGGAGGGGAGGGCGGGGCAATGTCTGAAAAGGAGGATTCCGGAAGAGTTAGAAAGATGAGAAGAGGGTAGATATTGTGTGGGGAGGGTGGCAAAATTCTACTGTTGGCGATCGTGACTACTAGGACCGATGGCCCTACTTCGAAGGAGTGAAATGATTACGTGCGATTAAGGTTGGATCGCGGGGAGGTAACGGACAACAACGCATCCAAGTGGGATAGTGACACGAAAGACCAGGAAAACAGTAGTAGGCCACCCTCGCCCCGGACGAGATATGATGGGGGGAAGAAGAACGAAGCGAGGGTGGAAGAAAGATAGCAAGAAACGAAGCGAGGCACTGAAATCCCGCCAGCCGGTTAATTGGTTCTTACAATGACCTCAATTATGGGAGTCGACACAACCATGTCTTGAGAATCACGATCGAGTGCGTATGGAAATTGGTGCGTCGTGCCGACCGAAACTAGGGAGCAACCACAGTATCAACCCGTTTTGATAGGCCAGCCGGAAGCGCTGATGATGCTCCTCAGGAGGATTCTCGAATCTTTCCAACGAGATTGTGACATCATGTCACCCACCTCGTTGTAAAATTACACACAAAGTAGGTCTGTGCCAGCAAAAGGGCGAGGTGAGGTGTCGGGGGGTTATAGCAACGAGCATGTCCGAATCAAGCAGCACCAATCAGGTCCTAGATCGCTTCTAGATCGCTTCAACCACCCTTAACGCTTAGTGGCGGTGCAACTACTGTCAAATAATGTCTGGCTTAGCATGATTCATGGTAAAGAAATATGGAAGCAGTGACAGTCTACATCAACCACTTGTAATGAGTGTGAGTTTTTCTTGCAGCGGCGGAAAATTTTTCTCTCAGTCTCTGGTGTTTAGTGCTGTGCTGCTTTCGGAAATACAATTGAGTCCTCATTGCTTCAACCTACGCGCGACAAGCCCCTCCCGTTTCCCCAAGCGTTTCCCTGACAAGCCACTAAATGGGGTCACGTCGACGGAGCTTCTTGTCGCGAGTTAAGTAAGGTAAGAGGGTCACTGCCATGCGTAGGTGACCCTCAACCCAGTCCCAAGCCCCAGTTCTTGGCAATTTATTCTACGCGGCGGCCGAGGATCCGCGTGCATGCGCCGATGGATCGTGTCTGCCACTAGGGGCTAATCCCGGTCACACTGAGAGAAATTTCACATGCCTGTACGTACGGTCGACTTTCTCAGAATGCGGCAGGTTCCATACGACACGTCCATTTGGCTTTTGTAGCAACGATCTCCGGTCTATATTCCCGTCGTAGGGGGTCAGCGCTCCGGGGCCCAAAGCACGAGCCTCGTGGTCGGGTAAGCTAAGTTGGGAAATCCTTGCATTAGAAAATTCTCCACTCGGGGTAACATACTGTATCATGGCTAAGTTAGGGCATAACAGGGGTCTTCTCAGCGCTATGATCTCTTCATCGGTAACTAGGTCCAAGCGGGAAGCCGCACCTTTTTGTGACAGTACCGCTAAAAAAACAAGGTTTTCGAAGGCTCCGTAAGGCGCATCCTAATAAATTAAAAGATCTGCCGTGGGTGTAACGGCATGGAAAGTATTGTAATCAGCTTCAGGACGGCACCCGGGGCGCTGCGACTACCGGAGGCGGTGAATGAATATTGCGTTAGGATGCCATTATACGATTTCGGTTACGGATCAACACGAGAGGGGTTGCAGTAGAGGGTTGGAGCCATCCGAAACTGGGGAGCCTGGGCGTTGCACTGCGTCTTCTCTTCTTGGTCAAGGAGTGGGAATTTGAAGAATCGAATCACGAGCCGCATCCTGGAACCGGAAGATTTACAATTGCTCTCTAAAAAGTGAATGCCCATTGCTGCCGGATGCGAGGAAAACAATAACGGATCGGTTCTATCGAGAAATCCAACAACCTGATATGGGTGCGATGTGTTCGGGCTGTATCTGTAACAAATTGTACGTTACCAGTCAGGAGGTGCTTCGCCTGGCTGAATGAGGCACCCACGTTTTACGCCATAGCTATTCAGAACTTCGAGCGATCGAGGTCTCGCAGACAGGTAGAATAAATTAGGAAGAGGGTTTGATCATGTGTGTGTTCTTGGGCCAAGCTAACTCCGAGATTGGTACACGATAGGCACGAAGTAATAGTTGCAAAGGCGCACCTTTCACTCCTGGTTGGTTGTTATGAGCCATGTGCGGAATGCAAAACAAAAGTCATGCAGGCTTCCCAGATAGAATCCTCCTCGATATGGCAGAAGAAGCAAACAACTCATTGTGTCGTAAGATTACAGAATGGTGGACCTGTTCCAGAAGCCTCGATGAGCCTGCTGCAAACCGACGTACAGCCGGATCAAAGTCTTTATTTTCTTGACAACGTTGGCCTTGAGTCATGAAAGCGGAACCAGAAGAAGCACGAAGCGAAGAGGTATGGTAACTGTAGCAACATTTCTCAATCGCAAAGAACTAAGTTCCAAAGCAGCCAAAGGAGCAAACGAATATATAAACGACTGTCAATGGGGCTGGGCACGTAAAGCATTACGTAAGGAGAAGGGCAAGCTGGGAACGAATCGGATGTGTTCTTCGCAACAGCCAGCCAATGAAAGGCCTTGAATGAGTCGTGAAGGCGCAGGGCCAATATGAATGTCGGATAACTTGGATCAGAGAGGCGATACTGTAAGGGCTTTCTTGGTGTGCGCAGATTGTCGGATAACGCATTTAAGCGAGGGACGTTCTTCAGAGATGAACTTACACAGAAGCCTCGGAGTTGGAAAGAAAAAATGAGTTTCTTGACCAAAAGAGTAGGCGGAAAGCCAGACAATACCTATCGCGCAGGATCGATCCGATGAGCGCGAGAACTTTTTCATTTATCCTCACTCCGGGATACCCAGGTCGTCATAAACTACGCAGAAGACCGGGAACGTTCGAAGACGGATACCTGGTCCGTGCGGTGAATAAATGAAAGAAACGTAGATTTGGGGTTGGATACAATACAAGAGATGCCGTAAGGCCGAAAGTTGAAATCTCTGGCACGGCGGCGGCAGTTGTCGCACTTGTCTGTAGCAAGGAGAATCGCGTCGCTGTGGGGATACAGTAATGCGGGGTCAGAAACGTCATCCGGTAGTTAAACGTTCCGGTTACCGTTCGGGGCCTCCCCACATTCCCCTTTAATGGAAGGTTCTCTACGTGTGCTAGGCTTGGCTCGTTAGGCGTGTGGTTGTCGGTGAGATAGATAGCTTAACAACCTATTTGACCCCGCATGTCACTGGTACATCATGAGTGACGGAAGTGTGTCATTCTGAGTTAGACACAGAAGCAAAATTAACACAACTCGCTATCGGACTCGCCGCAACGATGCCGGATGGGTCCGATGGGAGGGGGGTGAAGTGATAAGGCAGGTAGCAATGGAGACGATGCGATGCACTGAGCTACACATTGCCTTGGTAATGGCTAGTGGTCGGGTCGTTTGTTTGTTCGCTGGAGGTCAGGATACGGAGAAGTTGTTACTAGGGTCGGTCCCGAGGTGATCAGGGCAGACCCAGATAAGGACACCGGGTGTGTCACGTGCACAGATGATACTAAACCTTAATAGTGGGTTAGGGGTTGCTTGACCTTGTTTACGCCTTTCTGGTTAGCAGCCCTCTGTGCGCAGATGTAAACACCTCCCCATCTTCCTACTGCGTTGCAAGTCAAATTATACTCATGGCGTGGTCGTAGATATAGAATGAGCGATGTCGATGCTTCAGTCAATCGCGTTGCACCAAGTTCCTCTGGTCTTACCCTGGTCTTACCATCGTTGAAAGCTCTCAAGCAACTCAATGCAAAAAAGAAGAATAGCCTTCTACTTGAACCCACTCAAGTTAAGAAAGCCCCCCGCCCCGTCAAACTTAAGCCACTGAAGGAGGTTCTAACGTCTTTGATCTCCAAGATAAAGAAGTGAGTCGAAAGTGCTCCTCTCACAACATTTGCTTCATATCTACTAGGAAAGATGACTACGCTTTCTTTCTCGAGCCCGTCGATCTGGAAAAAGTACCGGGGTACATGGACGTCATCAAACAACCGATGGACTTCGGTACCATGGCTGATAAAGTGTCCAAGTCTAAGTATAGATCTTTGGACGAATTCGCCGTACGGTCCATTTCTCTCTCATTCTTACGCGGCCTCAATTTTGGGGGTATTTTAGGATGACTTCCGCCTCGTCATATCTAACGCGAAAACATTCAACCCCCCAGGGACTATATATCACAATGAAGCCGAACGCATTGAGGCATGGGCATCCGACCATATTTCTAAAGCGACTTCCTACGTTATCGAGTATGAGACAGACTGGAACATTGAGGTTGAACGTGATGAAGATGTCAACGTGGATGCAGACGAGGACGGAGGAGGAGGGGTGCCCACTGGGCCTGAGACCCCTGGACGTCGTTCGCCCTCCGTAGCTTCTGCCTCTGTTCCGCCTCCAAACCGACGAGGGAGAAATGCCACTAAGAAGGAAGGCATCTCTGACACACTAGAAGCGGATGGCCACCTTCCTGGGTTCAAGGACGGTGTGGGCGTTTTCCCACCAGGATCGGATTGGGCGGAAGTCATGCTTGCACTGAAACTAAAGGGTAAATTTTACTTCTCAAGATCTCACCCTAGCGCTTAATATTCTTCCAGGAAAACGGTACCGCTCGAAAAAGGAACGCTTGCGCATGGAAAAAGGAGGACCCCCATATGCAGCCGATGGGAGTCTAGACTATGCTGAGAGTGAGTCCCAACTATCACATTGTCCCACGTGCACTGATTTTGGCGATGCAGTGGAAGACCCATTCAGCGTGCTTTCTGCCCTTGTCCCCGACCCGCCCTGTTCTCCCCTTCTCACACCCCTCTTCTTCCCACCCGCACATGATCCTTCCCAAATAAACCTTCCCTTGCCCGCCGGCGCACCCTCACCGAAAGACGCCCCAGTAGCTCCAGAGCCACCGGTGGGGGGTAGCAAGTCAAAGTATCGCCACTGGACCATCACCCGTCCAGCTCCCCAACGTGCAAAGGCGAAAGAGGCTGCTGAAGAACGTCCTCCAACACTTGACTCGAGAAAACCACGGACCCTGCACACAACTGATTTTGGATTATTTCCAGCAATCGCGACTGACTTGTCTTCCGGAGGCGTTATTAGGACTGAAGAGGAACTACTTGCGGCGCTGCATGCAAGTCTAGAGAGTGCCGCCCACTCAGAAATTTCCGCGAACCAGGAGGCAGCTACGCAAAGCTGGTTGCGGGAAGTCGTGTATGGGGGCTTTGACGGACTTGCCTACATGCGAAGCATCGCCGAATTCGTCGCCCCGCCCCCTGGCGTACCCCCCTCCACTGATGACCATAGCCCCGGTCTTCCCAGCCCCATGCTCACAGAATACGTTGACACCGCACTAATCGACGAGCTCACAGAGCGCCGGCATCGTGCAATCGAGGCCGCACTAACTGAGCCAATGGCTCTTCCAGAGCCTCCGGTTGTTCCCTCGACGCCACTCGACCTCGGCTCACTCATTTCGGCGCCGAACGAACTCTTCGACGCGGAAAACAGATGGGTGGCTGCGGGAATGAACGAAGACGCAGCAATGCTCTCCCGCGCGCTTGACCATGCCGCACATCTTCTGGAACAGCTGCACACGATACGCGCTGGAGCTGGGGAAACAGCGCCGGGCGAAGCCGACGAGAAGGAACGAGATTTGGAAACGGAGCTCCGCATGAACCTGATAGCTTTGGCGAAGCGGGCGCCACTCGATCAGATAGCCAAAATCCCCCAGGAGCTCGTTCCACCGCACCTACGGCATGTCATCCCCACCATCGGAAACTGAGGCATTCTTTCGAAAGCATACAGTACTGAATACAATATCAGGACCGGCAATTGTGCGGCCTTCGGGGTCACCTACGTGATTTCACAAGCCCGACTGAATGAATAGAAGGGATATGGTACCTAGAAGGCACCTCGGAATCTGTTAAGCCACTGCGCGCAGGGGTGCCGACTGCAACCCGCAGTCTTCTACTCATAGTCGTTGAGCGCCAAGTACAGATTCAGTAGTATTGTGATTTTGTATTGAATTGACGGCCATTATGAGCGGCGTATAAAGTACATGGTTCATAAGTCATGTGTGGGCGTAAATATCTGAGCGCTTCCCGAGCGTCTAAAAAATGCGGTATCTAATTTCTCGTGTGAATCGGGGGTAGGTGGGTTGAGGGATCGATTATGAAGTGAGCGAAAGGTCATCTCCGAAACGAAATGAACGTGAATGGGTCTATGGCAAGGTCCACGGCGTGAATCAAGCGCTAACGAAACTGTGGCGTTTGCCGCGGCCTGGAGGAAAAGGTATGAGATGCACCAAGGGTAGCACGGCGAACACCGTGATGACCGTAAGAGTGATCCTAACGGATTTCGACTCTTCCAGCCACACGTATATGAGTATCTGAGTAATAAAAGAGATGATTCCGGCGACCAGGGAGAACAACCCTAGTGATCGGTGGTGAGGAAAGGGATGGGGGGAGAATACGGGGGACGCTCACAATGCCACATGATCCAGATCCAAGAGCGCTTGGCCCCGTAGCTTTGTAACAGGTCCAAAGTGCCGCTGTCGAATAGGCCCTGTTGTATGGGGTCCCTTTTACGGGAGGCGCGCACGGGGAGCTCGCCGAACTCGTCCGTGAGGATGAGTCCGCTGACGGCGGCGCTGACGCAGAAGAACAGTGCGAGATAGGTGAATATCAGGAGCGCGTGCTTCGCGCTATTCGCGGGGACGCTTCTGTGGAAGTTCGCGTCGTTTTTGACGAAGGAGAGGAGGTGGACCTCGACGAGCGCAAATAGCCCAGCCTGGTAGTACGCACACCGAACTTCGTGAGAAAGGCGCGCCGCATGGTCAGGTCAGAACACACGCACCACGGCCGTTGAGCTCTGATATGTTGCCAGCCAGCTGTCGTTCAAAGACTTGACAGTGGATGGAAGTTCGTCTACAGAAAACCAAACGTGGTCAATAACGAACACGGCAAGAGCGTGCAGGGCTCAACGCTCACATGCGATGTTGGTTCTACGATACATAATGAATAGGATAGGATGAATAATAGACTCGAGCCTGCTGAAATCTAGGGGACTTTGGTGACGGTCCCATTCACTCAGAGTCCTCCTACTTATGCGAACTCCAATATCCTCGAGGATACAACGTGAAGGGCCCCTTCACTGGCACCGCACCGGCAGCACTCGAAGGATATAGTGCAGGGTGCTTGGACGCGTCACCCCGGTCTAGAAACTATGCCAGTATCATTGATGTGCGTCTCCGAAAACTCCGCGGGCGACATGCCAGAGCGGCCCAGTAATACAGTCTGTGTTGACCATGGACGCCTGGACATCCTTCATTCTGCCAGACATGACTTCTTGAAATGGAGCCAAACTCGAGGACAGGCTTGGACCAGACTAATTTGTTGCAAGGATAGCTAGCCTATCATTGTCCATCTAGAGTTGACATCTCCGCCACTGGAGATTGTTGAAACGACGAGAGGTCGACAGATGGGGATTATAGAAGGTACTTGTCATCCACCGTGGGGTACTTTCCTGAGTTGCTTTACGTCTCACTCCAGTAAGTTCCTGATTTAAAGCACGTGACATTGAATCGAACTCACTATTTCACCCAAAAACTCTTTCCGAAATGCAGTGTCTCTCATTTTCACATCATTATATCATTAATTAGTTCTCAAAGTAGAGAGCCAGCTCCGGATCCGAAGAGATTGCTTGAAACGGCTTATATGGTTCCGAGCGCCAAGGACACTGTGGAGCACTGCAGGGACCACCATTTCACGCCGCTGCCGCATGTCATCCTCGAGGATTCATTTGGGGCTAGCACGTGGTCCTCCTGAGTCTATCGTAGGAGAGGACTGTATGTCGTGCGCACGACGCGTGTCGTGATGCACTGCCCAAGTCCAGGCACAAAACATGCGTAGCTGTCACCGCAACGGTCCGACTGAGTCCTCGTGCCCACCACGTACAAGAACCCACCACGAGGCGAAGATCCGAAGACACTGCAGGCACGAGGCCCAAAGGTATGTACTCTCTCGGGGCGGGATGTGGGCGCAAGTGATGGGGAGAAAAGGTCCTAGCTGTGCTGCTCGAAGTTGTGATGCGGGAGGGGGTGGCAAGGAACGATCATCCGCCGTCATTATGCTTGACCGCGTGTACGCGATAGTGGGTGATAGGCGTTCTGGGGTGAATTGACGGAAGTGAAGCAGTCTAAGGAAATGATACAGGCCTAATACGCGTGTTAAGATATGTAAGCTTCCGTATGATCTGGTGCAAGTGTCTTAGCTAGGCTGATCGCCAACTGCAAGTGGTGGATGTCGTGCGCGACAATATATAACGAGCCTTGCACGCAGTAGTGCATCTCGACGAACTAGCGGGTGAGACATAGATCCCGGTAATCGAAAGCAAACCTCAGGTTTCATTGTCAAGGTGTAAAATTTCTGCGCGAGAAACAAGACCAAAGACGGTGTAGGGGAAGCTGTCTCGGGTTTAGCGAGAATAGTCGAATATATGCTTCTGGAACCAATTTTTACGCTTTTCCTTCTGAACTGGAGGGGCTGACGGAAGCTCTCGACCTGGCCCGGGTAGAGGTGATGGTATCGTTGGGTTGACGAGTGGAGCCGACGATGGAGGTATTGAGGTGCCAGCAGTTGGCAGTGGCAGTTCCGTGCGTAGACCCACCCCGATGTCGGTAGGTTGTGTACGCTTTCCCACCGGTGTCGCGGCTCGAGGAAGAGAAGTAGTACCAGGCGTAATAACTGGCGCCCTAGACGATTCAGTTGGAGTTGCAAATTGCGTACTGCCACCGATTCTGGGAGCGCCGGCGTTTAGGATTGGGTATTCTGGTCGAGGTAGGGGCAGGGCGGGTTGCCTAAGTGTTGCTTGTACTCTGACAATGTGCCCCGGAGATGGGAGCGGTTTCTGGTCAATGTCTCTGCGTGAGCCGAGTGGGTGGTTTGATGACATGACTCGCGACTTACCCAGCCCAAGTCCGCTGGACTCGGAGAAAGAGGTGCCTTTGAGTCGGCGAGCGGAGCCGACGATGGAGGTATCAAGATTTCAGCGGATGGCACTGGCAGTTCCATGTGTGGGCCTATCCCGCTGTCGACAGGTTGGGTACGTTTGCCCACCGGTGTCGCCGGTCGAGGAAGAACAGCACCAGACGTATTAACTGTCGTCCTAGATGATTCAGTTGAGGCTGTAAACTGCGTACTGCCGCCGGCGCTGGGAGCGCTGGGGTTTAAGATTGGGTATTCTGGCCGAGGTAGGGGAGGGGCAGACTGCCTAGGTGTTGTCTGGTCTTCGGGTAATCGTACTCTGACAATCTGCCCCTGTGATGGGAGTGGTTTCTGATCAACGTCTCTGCGTGAGCCGAGTGTGTGGTTTCATATGCCTCGCGACTCACCCAACCCGAGTCCGCCGAAGGTTCGGGCCTGGATCGATCTCTGATCATGAGATCTACATTCTGAGACCTCAGGGCCGCGTCCACCAGAGCACGCCCGTTTCCAACCGGTTGCTCGACGATTCCGCTGTCACTATCCGAGTAGCTAGATTGGGCGGGGTGCTGAGATGAACGGGAGGAGCGGTGCCAGTAGTCTTGGCTCTCCCCAATCTTGCGGAGGACCTTGTCTTCTGAATCCAAATCGCCGCTGATATCTTAAATACACATGAGCTAGAGCATCTTACGCGTCTGGGAGAGTATTCACCTTTCAAGATAACCGTCCGGTGGGGTTTCCATAGATTGCCGAAAACATGCGGTTTGGCGGCGTCGAGGAAAAGGTGACATGATTTGTCCAAAAGTACGTAGATCGTGTCGCCTGTACGAAGACCGTGGGCAAAGTCTTTTAACGGATCTTTATGAAATTCACTGTGAAAACTTGCGGGATCTTTTGACAGATGAAGATAAAAATGGGGGTTCTGTTTGGAGGCGGCCTTGGGGGTAATTCCAAGGATGTTTCTGTCGTCATTCCTCTCAGGGTAACGATTAAACTTCCATACAATCTCTTTGGTGGTCGTAGAATTGTCTATTTCCTCTGTTACACCCCTTAAATAATAGGAAACAATGAGAACATGGAGGATACGGACGGTGAATGATCAATTGGTTGTCACGCTCCTTGTGCGGCAGTGATTCGACAATCACGAAGTTTACTTTCTTTGTACTTCCACTGGGAATCTGGCCCCAGATCGTGAGCGGCTGGATAATTCAACTACGACAGTGACTTACGGGAGCCTTGAATACCGACTTAACCCTCGAGACGGTGCTCATTGACTTTTCATCCTTCTCGGAGGCAGATTCCAACGCAGTGATCGGATCGAAAAGTTGTTTCCGGTGACTGCCTGTTACTGGAGTACCCTTACCCTTTTGAGGGGAACGGCCAAATTGCTTTATCTCCTCCTGAACACGCACAAAAGCGTCTGTAGCCTCGGCAGTCGTACCCTTCCTAGCTCTTCCCGCGGCACTCAACGCAGCATCTGCAAGTCGAAAAATGCTAGGAGGTATTGGATGTCACGCAGAAAGCTCACGGAAGGGTCTCACTTTTGAAGCTCGTCGTTCACGGTGTAGGTTTGGGGATACGTGTCCACATAAAGACGACAGATCTCGATGAGAGTGGTCGCTTGCTCTCGGTACGCTCGACCGATATTTTTGAAATGTTTGCGGAAAGTAAATGGGTCAACGAAGATGGCGTCGCCAACTGCCATACTGCTAGTCGAAGGGATGTATTACCTACTACGAAGGGTTAAACGAATAGGTAACTCCACACCTTGAAGTGCATGTAGGTCAAGATATAGGTTGTCGCAAGGGTTGCAAATGGCATGACGTCGGGATACAGGGGTTTACACGTTTACATCTGACGCCTCGCAAACGGCCTACATAGAGGGATAGGCTGAGAGAAGTGAAGTGATAGGCTGATAGGCGCCGATAGGCACGGTTCGCCGCGGAGCGCTGCATGCTTCGTAAGTTTGCGCATTGCAACTTCAAGTCGTGTCGGTGAACGTCGTACTGCACTTTCCACACGCCGCGTGACCTTATTGGCAATCTATCCTGACTGCCTCGACTGCGGGCTAGTAATGGCTTCTACGAACGCGCACCATTTATGGTCTCGGAGGTCACACGGAACCAATTAGACCCTCGCTGGGACAATACCGGTCAATGCACGGCGTTGTTGCCTCAAGGCCTGCGATTTGGAACCCTGAGACCACTACAACATGGGCGTATCAATCCCCGCAGATTCTCCGGTTACCTGAAGATACCAGTTGAGCCATTCCCAATGATAGATGGACGTGTGCGAGCGGATATGCGTGTCATTTACACCTCGAGGATTTCGGAACCAAGTTGTCCGGAACTTCCGAGAAGCTCTGAGGGCTGTATTCAGCGTTTTCATGCCGTCGCGGTGCTCCTTCGTACGAGATGCAGTACAACTCAGACTGATAAGACCACTGGATATGACCATAGTGTTGCGCTGAGCTTGCGGTTGGCCCGATTTTGACCAGGTATGTGACGTATTGTCTGCGTCATAGATGGACGGACAATGGATATAAAACTGCGTGCCCCTTTGCCCTCTCACTTTGCGGCACCTTCCATTCCCATATGCAGAGTCCGATACCCGATCCAACCCTAAGTCCCAACCAGGATCCGGACCAGGACCCCGATCTAACCTAGCCCTCCTGGCAGTATTCGCAGCACCCCCGGCTCAAGTAGCGCCACCGCTGTACAGTCCTCCCTATTCAATAGGCTCACCAAGCCCATCACCGGCACGACTTCGACCGTTTGCAGAACAACATCGTAAACAATGCCCGGCCTTCAGTGCACTCTCACTCTACCGCCTTACGATCCCATAGACCATCCACTTAAGTATATTCTTCGCTCTCCGCGACTGACAATACCGGACCATCACCCTACCCCTGGAAGCGTTTGCCGTCTCAGGACTGTCTAATTCTAGTGGTGCCTCTCACAAGCGAGTAAGGCCCTCACACGCAAGTGCATTTATACCATCACAGGCCATTCCTGTTAGCGAAACCGCTCTTCTCACTGTTTCACAGAAGAAAGCAAATCACAATCTGAGTAGAAACAGCGAGCAACCATTGATAATGGGTACGAGGCTCTTCGTGGGACAATGCCTGTCGTTATGTGCTGGACAAGAGGAGAGCAGTGAGTTCTGAAGGGAAGAAGCTGCATGGGGCTGAGTCAGTGAGGATGGGGAAAGGATCGACGGCTATGCTGGTCCGTGCGGTAAGTATTTGGAGTTTGCAAAGACTGGAATGCGTTCAGCAGTTGTTAGTACAACATTGACATTTCATTGAATAACTACCCCGAGGGTGCAATTCTCCTTCCCAGAGACGCCTTGCACGACCACCAGAGGAGTCTCCCCGTGGGAGCACGAGTGGTCAGGAAACCCAGGTTCTGAAGACGATGATGACCCGGGTGACACCAGTAACGACGCCACGAACCATAAAACCATGCCGCATATACTGTTTTGAGTATATTCTGCTATAATTTCGAGTGGCTACTCCGCCCTTACGATGACGAGTGCCGCGCAGCGCTGAGACGGGAGGAAAGGAAGGCCGTGGACGCGCGGCACGGAAGGTTGACGACAGCGGGGGGCAGTTGATCTCGGGTGTATTAATCGGCAGCGGAGACGGGACTATATGTAGTAGTGGGAATTAAAGAGAAGCTGCGTAGAAAGCGCGAAGCGCTTCTTGATCGAAAAAGAGTGTCCCCATGGCCAAGGCGAGGTCGCGACGGGTTGGCAGGCTCTCCCAGGGCGATTAGATGAGCCCTCGGTGAACACAATAGGACCTCGTCGTTGACCCATTTATAAAGGGGTGTGGCGGGTGGGAAAAGAAAATCATCAGACCGGTTGGAAGAAAAGAGGGCGGACGTACGGACAGGTGATGTGCACGTGCTGCCTCGCCGGAGTCTGCCGAGTCTCACCCATCGTTCGTGCCTCCCTTCGCCTTCCACCGTGCAAATATGAAGAGAGCTGTAAAGCTATTAACTGAGGGATTGATTGCAATGACTCGTACATTGACTACTACAGCGCTTTTCCTTGGCTTTTCTGCAAGCCTTTCCATCTGTCCGACATACTTTACTTTATTAATAAGTCGTAGGCAAGCTATTCGATAAAACAGAATACATCTGTAAAACTGGGAGGTTATCAGGACAGTCCAGGACAGTTCCTGACAGCCTTTTACAGGCACCAACTTTACAGTTGTATGAATATCAAGAAGTAGAAGGAACGCTAGCACAGGGTTAAACGAATTGTCATAGTGCTACATGGGGCCATGTACCCCAAGGCGCGCACTCTAATGGATTCGAAAAAAAAAAAAAAAAGAAATGGTAAACTACTAATCTTAGCCATTTGAGAGAGAGCAATGGCTGAGGTCTTTCTACATAACCATGAGGTATTTATGTAGAAGAAAATAAATGTCATACTGTAAAAAACCAAGACCGCGGTCGAGCAACTGAGCCCAGCCGGCCCGGTGTTCATATGCATCACACAGTGAACACGGGTCGATTACTGACAACGAACATCTCTCATTTCTCGTGTGAACGATTTCCGTCTGTCTCTCTTGCCCGTGCCTGTGTCTGTCTCCGGTCTCCATTCTCACCATGTTTTCCATTCATTTTTCTCCTGTCTACGCTTTTCCTGGGTCGACGTCTATTACTCGCTAGTACAGTAGTCACAATGAGATATCCACACAAGAGCAAGAAGGTGCATGGGGAAGCGGTCTCGGATTCGAATATGTATGTCTGGAACCTGTTTTTACGCCGATTCTTCTGCCAAACTGGCCACAGCTCTTGACCTTGCTCGAACACCTTCTGCAACGCCGGCAGAAATTCCTCGTGGTGTGGTAGCAGCAAGCGCCAGAGGTGTTGTGTGCTATAGCCGGCGAGCTGCAGCGTCTTTGTGCCTCTGAATGTGCGAAGGAGCGCATGCAACTGCGCACGGTCCAAGTCCAAGTCCACGTCTGGGCTCGAATTTGCGTTCGAGTTGGGGTAGATGTGCAGGCCAAACGTAAGGCGCTCCACACGTGCGCGAACAGCGGCGTGAGCACACCACGTATTTGCGCAAGCCCCGCAAGTTGCCAGTCGAGCGCACGACAGCTCACGCGTAGATGTAATGGGTTCATCGTTCTGGCTTGATCCGGGTCCGTCGAACGCAGGTCGAGTAGCACATATGCAGTCTCTGCGTCGAAGTGGCTCTGCCGCGTCGAACTACGACAATCCCGTCAGACGAAGAACTAGAGGCTGATGAGAGCACGCCGGCCGACAATATCGACCAAGTGATCACCAACCACCTCGTGCTCTTCCGCAGCGTCCCCGCGCTGCAGGCGCAAAACCAGAAGTTGCTTGGCATCGTTCGTGAAATGGGTGCTAAGATCCACTGGAATCTCGCGTCATTCCCCTTGGCGTCAGAAAATGAGGAGAGGGGGGGGGGTGCCTCTGTGCCGCGTGGACGAAGCGCACGAGACAGGGTATGTCGAACCTTAGCTGGGAGAAAAACAGTTGAGGAAGAGCGTTTGCAGACTCGGCGCAGTGATGCGTGCGATATTGCCCTCGAGATACGTGCTGCCACCGCGGAAGGAGAGGTACTTGAGGCGAGGGAGGGCCACGCGCGTCGTGCCGACGCCAAAGAGCATCTGATTGACCCTACCGTTGGGAAGCGCAGTGCAGAAGTGGACGACAAGGCGCTCGAGCCGCGCCATGCGCCCGATCTGCGCGACGAGAAGCGCCGGGTGGGTCTCGGGCAAGTCGATGATATCCATGAGCTCGAGCGTGACGAGGCCCCCGGCGAGTTGGAGCAGCCCAGAGCCAACTGGAGGACGGACGTCGAACAGTGAGGCAGTGGAGTTTCGCGGGGAGCTTCACACCAGTGCTTGAGAACAGGCTGGGTTTATCGGTGTGACGATATATGACTAGGTGCTGTAGTGATGGGTATTCTCCGCCCACAGAATCGAGCATGCAGAGCAGGCTCTCCACAGGTGCCTCGATGTGGATGCGACGCACGCGCTCGCGGAGCTGGAGCAAGAAATGCACTTCCTCCTCCTTCCCTACCGCGTTTCCGGGCCCTCCTTGGTAATGCATTATCAAAAGAAGGGGAGGAGAATGCGTGAACATGGTCATTACGGGTGTGCCGTACCTGCACACGAGGTGCACACCGAAACTAGTTGGAAAAGCGAGTATCAAGTGCCGCCACCAGCGCTCGAAAATCCAGCCTCGATCGGAACCATCTATCGTACTTCCTAGTCGATACCAATGGAAGATGTAAAGAAGGACGTTGTGGTTGAATTGAGCACGTTTTCCTACTGGTGTCACCGTAGGAGAAGTACCAGATGTGTGAACAAGGATTTTGGAACAAAGTACTCATAATCTCTGAGGAGCATCTGTAAACTTGGTGCCTGTCAAAGGCTGTCCTGGATTGTCCCTGACAACCTCCAGTTTTACAGATGAGCTCCGAGGACTCTGAGCGTTCTCCTGCAATCTTGGTGCTCTTTCATACGACATGCTGTATGGAGGACACAGCACCACAGCACAATCTTTTCCAATTCAGACCAATAAGACCACCATGACTACAGCTGCTTTTCTGACATAACAAGCGACATAACTTACTTAAGAAAGACCAAGTCGTGCGCAAGCTATTTGGCCAGTCTAAGGCAGAGCGAGGTACGAGGCGGTGCTGAGCGGGCATGTCGGCACGTGACCCATCCTTTCCTTGCCTGTCGCCACACCTGTCCGCCCACTTTTCCAACTGGTCTAGAGAACCAAAATATTTTCTTTTGCCCGCCCTCCACGCCCTTTTCACTATTTGGATCGATAATGCAGGTCATCGCACCCGATCGCTCCGGGAGGGTCCCACCCGCCCGTCACGACCTCACCTCGGCAACAAAAGAGACATTCATTTTCGATCGATCGAGAGGCGCTTCGCGCCTTCACCCAGTCTCTATGCCTCTACCTACATACCGCCCGAGCCTCTCCTTACAGCCATCTAATTACCTACCACACGCTTGTACAGACTCAGTTAGTTAAATATAACCCGAACTCCGTGCGGTGCCGTTGACGTTTCGTGCCACACGCCGGCTCACCTTTTCTCCCTCACACCTCTCCCACCGGCGTCGCACGAAACCCAAGCCAAGTAGGAGCAAACCAGTGACCCGCAAAGACGATAAAACGGGATATGGTTGTAGAGATATGGTGCAGCAGATAGTCGAGTATATGAAGGACGCGAGTGGGAGTTCCGAGTAGAGCGTATGGCTCCTATCTCCTCTAGCAATACTTCGGTCTACCCTCGGTTTATCGGAACATCCATCCCGGGCTGAAGCAATATTAAAATACTAAGCTCAACCGTTTGGGAGTAAAAGCGTTGGTCTTAACTACGAGGTATTTACGTAGAAGAACATCTAAGACCGCCTAAGACCGCGGTCGAACGAGAACCAAGCCAAGAGATCGTCGGGCCGGCCGTCCCGGTAGTCAGGCGTACGCGCCGCACTGCGATTGCAAACGGGTCGATTACTGAAAGCGAACATCTCTCTTGTCTCGTGTCAACGATTTCTGTCTGTGTCCCTGCCCATGCCCGTGCCCGCGTCTATCTCCAGTCTCTGTCTCAATCGTGCCTCCTATTCCCCTGGGTTGACGTCTATGACTCGTTACAGTAGTCACGATGAAATATCCATACAAGAAACAAGAGCAAGATGGGGAAGCGGGCTCGGATTTCGAGATCATCGTCGATTAAACATGTTTACCACTGTCTGTAACCATGTGCTACGCTTCTGAGGAGGCGCAGACTGAGGCTTTCGATCTGGCCCAGGTACGGGTGATGGTATCTTTAGTTCGGCGAGCGCCGGGGCCGAGGATGGGTGTGTTGAGGTGCCAGCAACTGGAAGTTCCAGGTGTAGGCCTTTCCTGCTGTCGACGCGTTTGCTTACCGGTGTTACCGGTCGAGGAAGAGAAACATCAGACGGATTCACTGCCGTTCCGAACGATTCTGTTGAAGTTGTAAACACCGTACTCTCGCTGGTGCTGGGAGTGCCGGCATAGTATCCTGGCTGAGGTAGGGGCATGACGAACTGCCTAGGTGTTTTCTGGTCTTCGTGTGCTTGTACCCGGACAATAGGCTCCGGAGCCTGAGATGGGAGCTGTTTCTGATCAACGTCTTCGTGTAAGCCAAGTGCAAGACCAAGTGCATGATGGGATCACTTGCAACTTACCCAACCTGAATCCACTGGAGGTTCAGGCCTGGATTGATCTCGAATCATGAGATCTATTTTCTGAGACCTCAGAGCCGCGTCTACTAGAGCATGCCCGTCTCCGACCGGTTTCTTGACGATTTCACTGTCAGTACCCGAGTAGCCGCGGTGCTGAGATGAATCGGTGATAGAGGGGCGATGCCAGTAGTCTTGCTTCTTCCCGATGTTGCGAAGGACGGTGTCTTCTGAATCTAATTTTCCGCCAATATCTTAAATGCAGGTGGGTTGAAGAATACTACGCATCTGGGAGTATTCACCTTTCAAGATAACCGTCTCGCGAGGTTTCCAGAGATTGCCGAAAATGCGCGGTATATGCGGTTTGGCAGCGTCGAAGAAAAGGCGGCAGGATTTGTCCAAAAGCACGTAGATTGTATCGCCGCGCTCAAGGCCATGGGAAAAGTCTTTTAAGGGATCTTTATGAAATCCACTATGAAAACTTGCGGCATCTCTCGACAGCTGAAGATAGAAATGGGGATTCTGTTTGGAGGCGACCTTGGGGGAGATCCTGTCGGTACTCTTCTCAGGGTAGCGGCTGAACCTCCACACAATCTCTGCGGCGGTCGTAGAGTTGTCTATTTCCTCTGTTACACCTATTGAATCATAAGAAACAATGAGACAGGGAGGATACAGACGGTTCATAATCAATCGATCGCTACGTTCCTCGTACGGCAGCGATTCCACAATCACGAAGTTTACTTTCTTTGTACTTCCACTGGGAATCTGGCTCCGCATCGTGAGCGGCTAGATAATTCGACTACGACAGGTGGCTTACGGGGGCTTTGAATGCAGACTTGACCTTGGAGATAGTGGTCGTCGAGTTTTTGTCCTTCTTGGAGGCAGATTCCATTGCAGTGCTCGGATCTGGAAGCGTTTTCCGATGACTGCCTGGAGTACTCTTTTGAGGAAGAGGAGGGCCAAATCGCTTTATCTCTTCCTGAACACGCTCGAATGCACCTGTAGCTTCAGGAGTCATGCCCTTCCCAGCTCTTCCCGCGGCACTCAACGCGGCATCTGCAAGCTGCAAAACGCTGAAGAGCGTTGGGGGTTGCGCAGAAGGTTCACAGAAGGAAGGACCTCACTTTTGAAGCTTGTCATTCTTGGCGTAGGTCTTGGAATGCGTATCTACATAGAGACGACAGATCTCGATGAGAGTGGTGGCTTGCTCTCGGTATGCTCGACCAATATTTTTGAAATGTTTGCGGAAAGTGAAAGGGTCAAAGTATACCGGGTCGTCAACTCCCATACTGCTGGTCGGAGGGACGTATTGCATACTAGGAAGGGCTATACGAATGGGTGGCCCTACAAGTGTATATAGGTTGTCGGTGGCATCACGAAAACGGGGGGTCTACGTCCGACGCTTCGCAGAGTGCCCATTGAGTACATAGAAGGTTAGAGAGAAGTGATAGGCGCCGATACCGGATTACCCCGCAGCGCTTCCAAGTTGTGGCATGGCAATTTGCGCCTTATTTGGCATCATCGTGCCACTTCCACAGGTCGCATGACCTTGTGTTATTTGTGTTATGGAATGGGTAATTTATCCTGACCGACCCAACGCCGAAGACTTCTAAGTACGCACACTATTTATGGTCTCTCGGGAATCACACGGAACTAATTAGACTGTCGCTGATACCCCAGTCAGAGGACAATATTGATAAATGCGTGGCGTTGCTGCCTCAAGGCCTGCGATTTGGAACCCAGAGACTACTATGACATGGGCGTATCAATCTGCGGTCACCTGAGAATACCGATTAGTTATGGCCGCTTTTACCCGACCCCAATGATTGTGCATGCCAATTACACCCCGAGGATTTCGGAACAAGGTCGTCCGGAATTTCTGAGGAACTCGAGGACTTCGTTCAGCGCTCCTTCGTACGACATGCCGTATAGAGAACACAGCACAGTACAATCGTTTCCAACTCAGACTGATAAGACCATGATCGTAATACAGTATGACCATAGTATTGCGCTGAGCTTGCGGTTGGCCCGATTCTGATCAGATTTGTCTTCTTCATGGATGGATGGACGATAAAAGGCTGCGTGCCCCTTTACCCTCTCGCTTTTCAGCACCCCTCCATTCCCACAGTTACGAGCAGATGTCCGATCCTAAAGCAACCCGATCCAACCCTAAGTCCCAACCCGGAGCCGGACCTGGACCTGGATCTGGACCGGGATCCCGCTCTTACGCTCAAGTTAGCAGCCCTACTAGCACCTCCGGCCCGAGTCAAGGCCCAAGTAGCGTCACCGCTGTGCAGTCGCCCTCCCTGTTCGACGCGCTCACCAAGCCCACCACAGAGGGTTATCCGGCTACAGAAGTCATCAAATACTTGATCGAGGTCGTGGGCCACGATGTCGTGTCTTTCAGACGCAACGCGCAGGTGTCCTATTTACTTGTAGACAGGGCACGTGACATTTGCGATGCGATCAACATCCACATCAAGAAAACGGAAAGCGGAACCGACTGGTCCAGTTTCGAGAAGTTCTCTGGAGCCATTGACCCTGTCGAAGAGTGAGTTGTGGAGATCATGCATTTTAAGATCGTTGGTTGATGGTATCTGTCTCCTCACTCAGCGCCTTGTTCAAGTTGGTTGCGTTCACGGAGGATGAAAAGAAACACCATCTTATAGAGGGAAATTCGGTCCACGACTGCATAGCTTCTGCGGATAATTGGGTCAGCAACCGAGAGGAACTCTGGACCACACTGGATTACCTTGAGACGACGACAGAGCTCGCGGTATTGTGAACCGACATTAACTTCAGAACGTTGCTAAACTGAATGTGACAGAATCTGTTTTCTGGTGAAAACGTCTCGTCACGTCTAGCCGAACGAGAAGAAGCGCGGAATCACGACGACAAGACACTTCTTGGAGACGTGATTGAAGATGTTGATCGCGCCTTCTCGTCGCTCGCAAAGTATACTCTCAGATTGTTGCTATTTTCTCATTTGGTCTTACATCCACCGCAAGGGCTCCGCATGATGTCGTTCCCACGATGATTGAAAACCTCGACGAGTTATTTAACAAGGTTTCCGCTGGTGACATTCCCCCGGTAATTCTTTATGATACTCCGCATTTCAATGTACTGACATACCCGACGGCCAGGATCTCACTGAGTTCACATTGAAGACAGGCCTTCTCGTGCAAGGCGTGACGAGGTTGGCTTACGAGACCCCGTCCTTGGATCCGAAAACAGTGAGCCACCTGAGGTCAGCGCCTATTTGGGGAGCTGCAGCTCAGTAAGTGCGACTTTCTGGAGTCTGCATGAGCACCAGGAGCTAACAACTTTTTGAGATTGGTGGAGCTCTTGACACACGACGACGTAGCTGAGTCAATGGACAAAGTCCGCGTGAGGTATGATGAATTCTTGAAGCTCCTTAATGTGCGCCAAATTTCCCCCGTGGATTAGTAGTATAGTCTGACTGATGCCTGCAGAACACTGAAGACCTGGATGTCCCGAAGTCGTACATAAATCTCCTGAAGTTGGCCGGGCAGGTCCGACGGCCGTTCCATTCTCAAGCAGTTGCACTCATTTCGCTCTGCCGCGTGCTTGTCACTGAGTTTGAAAAAGACACACATCGCACATTGGACAACCGAGCCGTTCTTGAAGAGTGCGTGGGCTATGTTTTACCGCCATTCGAGACATCCGCTGATGTGCGCTCGTGACGAACAGGGCATTGAATGCCACCGTTAAGGCGTTGCAAGAAGCCATCATCGCAGTCACAGAATTGAAGACATTCAGTTTAGATAATTTCGAAGACCACCCCGCTTACAAAGCCCTCACCAGGGCGCAGAGATACATCAAAAAGTGTCACAATACCTTTGCCGTACGTTTTATCTCTATTGCCAGCTCCCCTGGCCGATTGTTGATTGCCGGACAGCTCGGTGATTGGAGCCAGGAGGAACTGCTCATAGCAGATGCCATTAGGAAGGACAAGGAACGCATGGACTGGCTCAATAGGTTACTCCAGACTGTAGGCGGACTTGCTGCATTCGTTCCCTTACAGAAGCATGTCTCACGATGGCAATCTAGCGACCTCCTCTCGCAAGTCAAGGCAAGGTAGAACAAATCGAGTTGACCGTTGCAGTGTACGACGAGTCGACATCGAAGTCGAACCACGTCCACCAAACCACCTGTAAGTCCCAAGTCGTACCCCTACCTCTAATTGCGTTAACCACGACGCGCTTCCAGTCCTCGTCGAGGGGTCCACTCGTCTGAGCGCTGTGCGCTGGACTGTTGCAGGAACATTGGCAGAACCGCTGAGAAAGCGGGCGCGACAGAGCGGCGAGTTCCGGCTTGTGTCGGAGGACACCGAGTGCGAATTGCACGATACCGTTTCGCAGGTCGCCGGTTCCAAGAAGAAGTACACGCTCAGGCTCATCGTTTAAGATATCGAATATCAGTTTCTCCTCTCTCACGACTCGGTCTCCCATCTCATCATACTGTCAGTTTGCACCTGCTTGCCCGCATTTTATTACCAGATACCTGTACCTTACACGATCTACGCTCCGATCCGCCACGTAATATAAATACATCGCGTCCACTGACCACATACGAGATGGCGGGAATACGCCATAAATTCCAGAAATCCGAGCGCAGCGGTTCATTACAATGGCATGATGCTGGCGTTTCACTTGCGACTTCTGCAAGGCCGAACGATGACCTCCAAACAAATAGGTGCCCGATGGGCGTGGGGTTGTACTGAGGCTGTCAAATTCTCGTCCAAACCGCTGTGCTCGTTTCGGGGACACACTCGTCTCGAACACGCTCCGTGAAAAGCGCCCCTTTTTGTGTGTCCGTCTTAAACGTTTTAAAAGACTAGTTACGTGACTCTCACATCGCTCGAATCTTCCGAAGGTGCTCCAACACCATCGAAGTCGCTAGTAAATATTGTGCCCAGTGGGTTGGTCACTGACAGCTCCAGTTAAACCTTATTGTTGCCGGACTCCACGACCAATAAAGTCGTCGTTGGGCCCGAAGCTCAGATGATGGTCCCGAACTGTGGCCTAAGTTACAACAGATGCGACGAAGGTAGCGAAGGCGAGGTGAAAGACTGCTGAGGATTCGCAACTAGCTCTACTAGTAGTAGACAACGAAGGCGCGGCGACAGAGGGCCGAGCCGCTCCGATACGAAAGACGGGTTAAATGCATTTCCCGTCTCGCCCGGCTCATTGCCGAGCGCACTGACTCGGTTTCCTTTTCGTTATCCTTCGCTACAACATGTCTGCATCTTATAACCGCCAAGAATCTAGGCGAGAACTCACTTACTCGGCCTTTACCCCCTTGCGAGAATTCAGGTCATGTTCTCGTGGACATACCGACGACTAGCAGACACCGTGCGCGACATTATATAAAGAGTCTTGCACACAGTAATGCACTCCGACAACTCAAATTAGCGAGACGTAGATTCTGGAGACCGAAAGCAGACAACAGGTTTCAAACAAAACGTGGCCATGATGAAATATCTGCACAAGAAACAAGAGAAAGAACACCTGCATAGGGAATGATCTCGGATTTTTTTTAGGGATCTAGTCGTATACGTATGCCTAAAACCAGCTTCTATGCAGGCCCCTCTTCCGAACCAGAGGCGCAGACCGCAGTTCTCGCGATGGCGTCGTTATGTTGGAAAGAGGGGCCGATGGTGAGGGGGTTAAGGGGGTGTCGACGGTCGGTAGTTCTGCTTGTGGATCGATCCCGCCGGATTGGGGACGTTCGCCCGCTTCTGCTCGCACGGGGGAACCCTCAGAGGTATTAGCGACCGCTTTGAACGATTCCATTGAAGTAGCAAACAGCATACTGCTGCCGATGCTGGGAGAGCCGGAGTTTCGGTTTGAATATTCTAGCTGAGGTAACCTAGGTATTGTCTGATCTTTGGGTTCTTGTACTATGGTACTAGGCTCCGGAGATGGGAGTAATTTCTGATCAATGTCACTGCATGAGCCAGGTGGATGGTTTGATGTAGTTTGCGACTTACCCAGCCCGAGTCCTCTGGAGGTAAGGGTCTGGATCGATCTCTAATCATGAGATCTACTCTCTGAGCTCTGATCGCTGCGTGGATCAAAGCACGCGCGTCCGCGAACGGAGTTTTGACAATGTCACTGTCAACACCCGAGTACTCCAATCCGACGCGACGTCGAGACGAAACAGTGATAGAGGGGCGATACCAGTAGTCTTGGCTCTTCCCAATGTTGCGAAGGACTGTATCCTCTGAATCTAAAATGCCACCAACATCTCGAATGCCCATGAGTTGGAGCGTACTGCGCATTTGGGAAAGTATTCACCTTTCAAGATAACCGTCTGGTGAGGTTTCCATAGATTGCTGAATATACGTGGTTTAGCGGTGTCGAGGAAAAGGCGACAGGATTTGTCCAAAAGTGCGTAGATAATGGCGCCATTGTAAAGACGATGGCGAAAGTCTTTCAACGGATCTTTATGAAAGTTACTATCAAAACTTGGGGCGTCCCCTGATAGCCGAAGATAGAAATGGGGATTCTGGCTGGGGGTGATAGCAGTCTTCTGAGGATAACGACTAAACCTCCATATGATCTCTGCGGTAGTTGTAGAGTCGTCTATTTCCTCTGTTACACCCCATAAATAATTGAAAACAGCGGGAACAAAGAGGATACTGACGGTTGATAATCAATTGATCTCTGCGTCGCTCGTGAGGCGATTCGAGAATCACAAAATTCACTTCCTTAGTATGCCCGCTGGGAAGCTGGCTCCGCATCATGAGCGGTTGGATAACTTAACTATAACAGGTAGCTTACGGGGGTCTTGAGTGTCATCTTGACTTTCGAGAGGGTGCGCGTCGAATTTTCATCTTTCTTGGAGGCAGATTCTAGCGCAGCGCCCGGATCGGGCAGCTTTGTCCTATGGTCGCCTAAAGTATTTTTCGGGGAAGCAGGACAGTCAAGTCGTTTTAACTCCTCCCGAACACGCAGGAAAGCATCCGTAGCTCCAGAAGTCTTGCCCTTCTTGGCTCTTCTCGCGGCACGCAACGCGGCATCTGCAAGTCGAAAAACGCTGAGGAGGTGTTGAGTACGGTGAAGTGAAAACATGCAGAAACCTCACGGAAGGATCTCACTTTTGAAGACCATCGTCCTTGGTGCAGGTCTGCGGAGGTGCCTCTACGTACAGACGACAAATCTCGATCAGAGTGGTCGCTTGTTCTCGGTACGCTCGGCCGGTATTTTTGAAATGTTTGCGGAAAGTGGAAGGGTCATAGATCAAGGGTCCCGAATTGTCTCTTAGCAACTCCCTTTTGCCTCCGAGTAGTTCCCCATTGTCTCCGAGTAGTTCCTCACTGCCTCCGAGTAGTTTCTCATTGCCTCCGAGCTGCTCTCCATTTCCCCCGAGCAGCGTCTGCAGCGCAGGAAGAAGCTCCACAGGAAGCGGTAGCAGCGTGCGCCGGAGGTGCTGCGCGCGCGGACCGGCGAGCTCCAGGGTCTTCGCGCCTCCGAATGTGCGGAGGAGCGAATGCCACTGCGCGCGATCCGAGTCCAAGTCCACGTCCGGGCTTGAATTCGCGTCCGAGTTGGGGTAGGAGATGTGCAGGCCGAGCGTGAGGTGCTCCACGCGCCCGAACAGCGGTGCGAGCGCACCGCAAATCTGCACGATCGCCGCGAGCTGCCAGTCGAGCACGCGGCAGCTGACGCGCAGCTGTACTGGGTTCGTTCTGGCTTGGCCCGAGTCTGTCACGCGTGAGTCGAGGAGCACACACGCGGCTTCTGCATCGAAGTGAAGCTCTGCCGTGTGGAACTGAAACCCCGCGCCATCCGCCTCGGCGTGTGCGCAGACAAAGCGCACGAGGCAGGGTAGGTCAAACGTGAGCTGTGCGAAAAAGCTGAGGGAGAGCATCTGCAGACTCGGCGCGCTGATACGCGCGAGCACGCCCTCGAGATAGGCACTGCCACCACGGAAGGAGAGGACCTTGAGGCGGGGGAAGGCTGTGAGCGTCGGGACCATACGAGAGAGCGTCCGTTCAACTGTGCGGTTGGGGAGCGCTGTGCAAAAGTGGATGACGAGGCGTTCGAGCTGGGCCATGTGCGCGAGCTGCGCGACGAGGTGTGCAGGGTGAGCCTCGAGCGAGTCCGCGATATCCACGAGCTCGAGCGTGACGAGGCTTTCAGCGCGAAGGAGTAGCTCGGAGCCTACTGGAGAACGGACGTTGAGCAGCGTGAGGTGATGTAGAAGAGGTGCTTGTAGTTTTGTGGGGAGCTCCACGCTCGTTCTTGAGGACGCGTTAGGTTTTTCGGTGTAAGAGCGGATGACCAGGTGCTGTAGTGCCGGGTATTCGCCGTCCATAGTCCCGAGCAGGCCGAGCAGGTTCGTGACAGGTGCCTCGATGTGGATGCGACGCACGCGCTCGCGATACTGAAGCAAGAAAATCACATCCTCCTCCTCCTTTCCCGCCACATCTCCGAGCCCTCCTGGGTAATAGATTATCAAAGGTAGAGGAGGTGAGTGCGTAAGCATGGTCGTGACGGGTGTGCCATACGTGCACACGAGGTGCAAATCCAAACTGGTTGGCGAGGTGAGTATGAGGTGCCGCCAGGTTTGACAGGTGTGGATGAGCTTGAACCACCAGCGCTCGACGTTCCAGCCTCCATCTAAACCATTTTTCGTATTTCCTAGTCGATACCAATGAAATATGGCGAGGAGCACGTCGTGATTGAGTGCACCGATGGTCATCAGTGGCGGATGTCGATCTCCTTTATTTGACATAGCAGTTGGTTATAGCAATCCAAACGAACAGCTGTTAAAGGACCAGGAAAAACCGACTTCCAATCAGCCCGGCATGAAATTGAGGTATCGGAGGGACGAGGAGCACACCTGAGGTACGTTAACAATCTTGTAAACTTATTAATTTGGTCGAGAGGAAGGCTTGGAGGAAGGCACGAAGGATTTGGGTGCTGATAGAGGCAGAAAGCCCGAGCAGAAGCTAGACTTGATCTACTGTGGGACGTCTAGACGTTCGGGTCACGTTAGTGTATTGCCAAGCACACGTTTGAGGGTTGGCAGCCAAAGCGCTGGGGTCGATATCATAATGACGGAAGCCTGACAGTGCTTTTGGGCCTCCTGACGCGTGGTGAACATGAGGTACAGTCACGGTGCCACCGCAATAACAGCCACGTAGCAGCGCACTACTGTAGACCAGTGAGTCGGCGGTGGCTGGTGACCGACCATTCGACGGACCTCGACCATGCAGTTGCCTAGCTGCGATCTCTAGCGATGCGAGTGCACTACGACATGCGTCCTGTGTATGATGCACAGGACTTATACTCTGTATCTCCCCCGACAGATCGCTTAGGAGGGCCACGTGCTAGCCCCAAATGAATCCTCGAGGACTACATGCCGCAGCGGCGTGGAACGCCGGTGAATTTCCTTGACACTCGAATCCATATGATCCCCTTTACTGTAGGCTGTCTCTTCGGATTCGGAGAACGAGGGAGGCAGTGCATTTCGATAACAGAGTTTCTGAGTGAAACATGTTCACATCGAGGTGCCTGTGGTCCTGCTCGGGCCCACATATAAGTACGACGACTCTGACTCAGAACGGCCGAAAGAGTCGCCAATCCACTCCCAGATTTCACCAGTCTCAAGTCCATCCACCCAAACATATTCCGGGTTACTATGTATTGTAGAACCAACATTGCATGTAAGCGTTGAGCCCTGCACGCAGTGCACGGTGGTGCCGTACCTATTATTGACTCCGTTCGATTCTATACTAGACGAACTCCCATCCACCGTCAAGTCATTGAATGATGGCTGGTTGAAAACCTACCAGATCTCGACGGTTGTGGTGCGTGGTTTCTGTCCTGAAAATGGTGGGGCACCTGGTCACGAGGTTCGGCCGTCTGTCAGGCAGGGTTATTTGCAGTCGTCGAAGTCCTCCTCCTCTTCTTCATCAAAAACGGGGCGAATTTCCACAGAAGCATCGTCGGAAATAACACGAATAACGCACTTTTGGTATTTACGTATCTCGGGCTGTTCTTCAGCATCAGCGCGGCAGTCAGCGGACTCATCCTCACGGACGATTTCGGGGAGCTCCCGGTGCGGGCTTCCCAACGGGACTCCATGGGATCGGGCTGGTTCGATAGCGGCACATGGCAACTGTTACAAAGCTACGGGGCTAAGCGCTCTGGGATCTTGGTCATGTGGCATTGTGAGAGCCCCGTGTTCATACGTTCATGATTCAGCCTAAACCCCCCTTCCTCATCACTGATCTGCAGGGCTGTTCTCCCTCATTGCGGGTACCGTCTCTTTAATCATACAGGTGCTCATATACGTGTGGCTGGAAGAGTCGAAATCTGTTAGAACCACCCTGACAGTTATCACGGTGTTGGCTGTAGTACCCTTGGTGCATCTCATGCCGGGTCGCGGAAAGCGAATTTCGGTAGAAGAGTCACAAACTCCTTCCTCCTCCTTGACATCTCGGATTTTAGCGCAGAGCTTTGAAGATGTGATAAGCGATGACACCTGACAGTTTTACCAGCGCAGCAATCAGCAGCGATTCCTTGCCTTCGAGTCTGAGCACTCCTATTGGCTTTATGCAGTCTACGCCAGCTTGCTATCAGTGTGGTCTTACTCTTGTATACAACGTGAATCCAATTTGAATCTCATACTACGTAAGGTGGTCTTTCAGGCTCACAGGGCCACACGAAATGCTGCAGCTGTTTGCACGACCGTTGGTGAGTCTGCTACTATAGCAAATGTGAATCGCGTGCATAAAGAGGATTTTGGAAAGTGCCCAGAAGGGGCCCTTCAAAATGCTAGTAGAATCAAACAAACAACAACAGCGTGTTGTGATGTCCTGGGTTCATATAGCGCTCATCCTACGTAGCTACTCAAAGCTTGGACTTCATAAAACGGTTCACAACTTGGACTTACGAAGAATTGCTGTGAAAGATATGGGTTTGGGCTTTGTCTTGACTTAAAGTGATCCTGTGGGAACTCTTTTTGTGGGGGTATCTTGTCGTGACAGTGGGCCTGACATTCTGAGCTTGGATTGGGTCGCGGGCAGGCCCCTGAGGGCTGTTAGGTTCGCGTTTTCTGGTGGCATAGGTTCCAGCTGTGAGGGGTGTACTGTCAGTTCATTGTGCATTGTTCTAGATGGGAGGTATATTCATTGGCTAAAGGTACGTGCGCGTGTGCGTATGTGCGTGTACAGGGGCCGATGATTCGGGAACTTATTTCGTCCATCCCTGCCCCGGCCCTGGATTTGAGAACCGCACCACGAAGGCGATTACAGTTCACGGGGCCTCCAGCTTTCGCAATCATAGTCGTATTTGTATTTCTGGAACCAGTTTCCAGGAGCTTCCCACTTCCGAACTGGAGGCGCAGACAGCAGCTCTCGATCCTGCCCCGGCAGAGGTGATGGTATCGTTAGGCTGGCAGGCGGCGCCGATGATGGAGGCGTTGAAATGGAACCAGCGGGCGGTAGTTCCACTTGTAGATCGATCCCGCTGTCGGCGATGGATTGGGGACGTTTTCCGGCTGCCGCCAGCAGGGGAGGAGAGACCTCAGAGGTATCAACTGCAGTTTCGAACGACTCGGTTGAAGTGGTGAACACCGTATCGCCGCCGATGCTGGAAGCACTGGCGTTTGGATTTGAGTATTCTAGCTGAGGCAGGCGCGTGGCTGACTGCCTGGGTGTTATCTGGTCTTCGGGAGCTTGTACCCTGACACTAGGCACCGGAGAAGGAAACCGTTTCTGACCAATGTGTCTGCGTGAGCCGACGAGTGGGTGGTGGTTTTATATGGCTTGCAACTTACCCAGCCCGAGTCTGCAGGTGGTAAGGGCCTGGATCGATCTCTAATCATGAGATCTACTTTCTGAGATCTCAAAGCCGACTCCATTAGATCACCTCCGGTTCCGACAGGTCTGTTGATGATTTCGCTATCGTCACCCACATATTCAGATTGGATGGGGCGCAGAGACGGATCGGCGATGGAGGGGCGGTGCCAGTAGTCTTGCTTCTTCCCGATGTTGCAAAGGACGGTGTCTTCTGAATCTAAAAAACCGCCAACATCTTAGACGTACGTGGGTTAGAATGTACTGCTACGCGTCTGGGAGGGAATTCACCTTTCAAGATAATCGTCTCGTGAGGTTTCCATAGATTGCCGAAAATACGCGGTATATGTGGTTTGGCTGCGTCGAGGAAAAGGCGACAGGATTTATCCAGAAGTATATAGATCTTGTCTCCATGACGAAAACCATGGGAAAAGTCTTTTATAGGATCCTTATGGAATTTGCTATCAAAACTTGCGGCATCTTTCGATAGCTGAAGATAGAAATGGGGATTATGTTTGGAGGCGATCTTGGGGGTGATTCTCTCCGCATCCTTTTCAGGATAACGGCTGAATCTCCATACAATCTCCGCAGTGGTAGTAGAGTTGTCAATTTCCTCTGTTACGCCCCTTGAATAACACGAGACAGCGAGAACAAGGAAGATACTGACGATTAATAATCAATTGATCTTTGTGTTCCTTATGCAGAGATTCGAGAATCACGAAATTTACATTTTTTGTATTTCCACTGGAAATCTGACTCCGCATCGTGAGCAGTTGGGTAATTTGACAACGACAGGTGGCTTACGGGAGCCTTGAATGCCGACTTGACTCTTGAGAGTGTACTCGTCGACTTTTTGTCCCTCTTGGAGGCAGATTCTAGCGCAGTGCTCGGATCGGGAAGCTTTTTCCGATGACCGCCTGGAGCACCCTTTCGAGAGGAAGGAGGGCCAAATCGTTTTATCTCCTCCTGAAGCCGCGCGAAAGCTTCTGTAGCTTCTGTAGTCGTGCCCTTCTTAGCTTTCCCGGCGGCACTCAATGCGGCGTCTGCAAGCCGCAAAATGCTAATAGAGATGTTGAGTGTACGTGCAGAAAGCTTACAGAAGGACCTTACTTTTGAAGACCGTCATTCTCGGTGTAGGTCTGGGGATACGTCTCCACATAAAGACGACAGATCTCGATGAGAGTGGTCGCCTGCTCTCGGTACGCTCGACCGATATTTTTGAAATGTTTGCGGAAAGTGAAAGGGTCATAGGTAATAGCGTCGCCAACCATACTACTGTACTAGTCGAACTCGAAGGGATGTACGGCCAGTCTTGACAAAACGTACGAATGGATAGCAGCCCTCGAGTTTATGTGAACACTTAGGTTGTCGATGGCATCACGAGTGCAGAAATCTGCCTCGAAAAAGGTCTTATCGCTTCGTACATCGAAGGATCATGACGATAGAGACAGAGCGATTGGCCAGGTATGCAACACCTAGGCACATGGACGCATGACATCTGCGGCTGTGTGACGACACGACCCAACCTCCGCAATTTCCTTATTTGGCGGGTCTGAATCAATAGCGCTGAGTTGGCGCGTCGTGGCGAAGCTGCTTCGACACGTCGCATGACCCTACTTTATTCACGAGTGATTATCAGTCTCGCTGTATAACTGGCCCAAACTACTCAAGACTTCTACGTTCGCGCACCACTATATGGTCTCGAGCCCCACAAACACATCGATTAGACTGTCGCTTATTCAAGTTTTACTCCGACTCAGACAGACAACAACAGTCAAGGCACGACATCGTGGCCGAAGTCGTGGCCTCAAGGCTTGCAATCCAGAACGTATACGAGACCGTGACTACGTCATTGGCGTATCAAACTGCCATCCGAGAAAACAATCGTGACCTCATTTCGGCCTCTTTTATTGGACAATGGATGCGCAAACTATTTACGTCCCGAGGATTTCTGGACAACGTTTCTCAGAATTTTCTGAAGAACCCCGAAGATGGGCTGATTGCCCATTGTCTTTCCCCATTCAGCGTTCTCGTGTCATCGCGGTGCTCCCTCGTACGACGTACCGTGTGGAGGACACCACCATTTCCAACTCAGACTAATCAGACCTACTGATCGTAATATTCCCCTAGAAGTTGCGCTGAGCTTGCGGTCGCCGCGACTTTGATCAGATAGACCCGCGTTATAGTGCAGACTGACCATGATAAAAGACTACGTGCCCCCATCTCGCACCTCCCAGTACCTCTCCATCTCCACAGTTACGTGCAAATGTCCGATCGCAAAGCGCCCCCACCCACTTCTCCTCGGCCTCGACCACCACCGCCCACCTCCTCTAAGCCTGTCATCCAACCTCGACGACCGGGCAGCACAAGCGGCACCGCCGGCTCAAGTAGCACCGCGGTTGTACTGCCCTCCCTGTTCACCACGCTCACCAAGCCCACCACTGAGGGTTACCCGGCTACAGAAATCATCAAATACTTGATCGAGGTCGTGGGCCGCGATGTCGTGTCCTTCAGACGCAACGCACAGGTGTCCTACATGCTCGTAGACAGGGCACGTGACATTTGCGACGCGATCAATACCCACGTCAAGAAAACGGAGAGCGGAATCGACTGGTCCAGTTTCGAAAAGTTCACCGACGCGATTGACCCGGTCGAGTAGTGAGTCATACGGAATTTTTTTTTTTTTTTTCGTTTTGAGATCGCTGGTTGATGGTACCTCTCCTCTCACATAGTGCTTTGTTCAAGTTGGTTGCGTTCACCGAAGATGAAAAGGAACTTCATCTCGTCGAGGGAAGTTCGGTCCAGGACTGCATAATTTCTGTGAATAATTGGGCCACAAACCGAGAAGAAATATGGTCCATGCTGGATCACCTTGAGACGACGACAGAGCTCACGGTATTGTAAACCGATACCAACTCTAGAACGTCCCTGAAATTTGGATGTGACAGAATCTGTTTTCTGGTGTAGATGTCTCCTCACGCCAAGTGGAACGAGAGGAAGCCCGGATTCACGACGACAGGACATTTTTTGAAGAAGTGATTGAAGAAATAGACCGCGCCTTCTCGGGGCTCTCAAAGTATGCTCTCAGATGATTCGAGTTGGTACCACCTTCGCATTCGGTCTTACATCTACTCCAAGGGTCCCGAATACTGTTCGCACGATGACAGGAAATCTCCGCGAGTTACTTAACAAGGTTTCCGCGGGTGCCATCTCCCCAGTAATTCTATCTGATACTCCGCATTTCACTGTATTGACATACTCGATGACCAGGGCATCACAGCATTCACATTGAAAGCGGGCCTTCTCGTGCAAGGCGTGACGAAATTGGCTTTTGAGACCCCATCCTTGGATCCTACAACCGTCGCACACTTGAGGTCAGCACCCGTTTGGGGGGCTGCTGCTCAGTAAGTACAACCTCCCAGTGTCTAGTCGAGCTAACTCAACCTTCCTAAGATTGGTGGAGCTCTTAAATTCGACACGTGATGATGACGCTGAGTCCATTGACCAAGTCCGCAGGAAGTACGAGGAATTCTTGGGGTTTCTTCACGTGAGCCAACTCCTCCTCGTGGATTAGTATAGTCTGACTGACGCCTACAGAATTTCACTGGAAAAGACCTTGATGTCCCGAAGTCGTACATAAATCTCCTGAAGCTGGCCGGGCAGGTCCGACGGCCGTTCCATTCCCAGGCAGTTGCACTCATTTCGCTCTGCCGCATGCTTGTCACCGAGTTTGAAAAAGACGCTTATCGTACACCGGACAACCTCGTTTCTCTTGAAGAGTGCGTGGGCTGTGATTCACCGTCATCTTGTCGGTCTACTGATGTGCGCTCGTGATGAACAGGGTATTGGATGTTACCCTTAATGGATTACAGGATGCCGTCGCTGCAGTCACGGAATTGAAGATGTTCAATTTAGCTAGTTTCGAAGACCACCCTGCTTACAGAGCTCTCGCAAGGGCGCAGACACCCATCAGGGCGTGTCATAAATCCTTTGGGGTGATTCTTACCTCAGTTACTAGTATGCTTGGCTGATTGTTGATTGTTGGGCAGCTTGGTGATTGGAATCAGTGGGAGCTGTTCATAGTCGATGCCATCAGGAAGGACAAGGAACGCATGGACCTGCTCAATAAGTTATTCGAGACTGTAAGCGGACTTGCTATAATCTTCTCCCTGCATAAGCGTTTCTCACGATAGCGATCCAGCGACCTCCCCTCACAAGCCAAGAGAGGGTAGGACAGTTCGAGTTAACCGTTGAGGTGTACGACCGGTCGACGGTAACTGTTGTCCACCAAACCACGTGTAAGTCCAAGGTCGTCCCGCGTCTGATTGTGTTGACCGCGACGCGCTGTTTAGACTCCGTGGAAGGATCTACTCGCCTCAGTGCCGTGCGTTGGACCATAGCAGGGGCATTGGAAGAATCGCTTAGAAAGCACGCGCGCCAGAATGGCGAGTTCTGGCTCCTGCCGGACACCTTGTGCAAGTTGCACGATTCCGTCTCGCAGCTCGCCGGTTCTAGTAGGAGGCTCTCGCTCAGGCTCATCATCTAAGACATCGGATATCAGCTTCTCCTCTTTCACGACTCCGTCCTATCTCATACTATCACTTTGTCATCTGCACGCCCGCATTTTACCACATACCTGTACCGTACATGATTTGCGCTCCGATCCCTTCATGCAACTGAATCCACATACATCGCACCTACCGACTACAAAGTTTGACGACATAGATACACTACCCATCCTGGAAATCTGAACGCGACGGTACATTAGCGTCCTACTACGGACTTACCGAGCATTGGTCACGCACGGTAACTCGTGGCATCGAAGAAGCTCTTGCTGTGGTACAGTATCAATTTTCCTCCTGCAATAATCCGTTGCATGTAAGTGAAGCTAACGGATTCACCCCCAATGACATGGGTTCTTTTGATTCGAGGCGGAATCAAGCGGGGCCTCACTCCTGTTTCAAGGGTCTACGAGCCCTTTAGGCGACTCGTCCTTGACACGGCCGCCTCCTAGTCCTCCGGACGGTTCCACCGTGACGCTGGCACCCTTTTGGAACCACCCTGGCGGCGTGTGACTTGCTTGGGTCCTTCTCTTCTCAAATAATTTAATCGGCCATCGGCTTGTTGTGATTAATACAGTAATAGGATTGGAAGTTGTCCATCACGAGACCCATGGGTCCGCCCAAAAAAGGTACTGTAACAGCGCGCGCCAAGACGGACATAGCCAAATCAAGAACGAACCCCAAAATACGGCTGAGGATTTGCAGCTGAGTGAGACGGGCTTGAGTTTCCTCCCCTCCCGAGGATTCGCGGTTGCAATGCCGTGGTGGGACGTAAACGCGTCTTCGATTTTTCCGTGGATCTGTAAGGGCATTTGTATGAAGCTGGTCAGAGAGCTTACGCGGCGGACGAGCCGAACCGAAGCGCTGGTTATCACATTGTGCACTTTGACCTGAGGCTACATACGACTACCAAATTCGGCGAATTGTACTGGATTAGGCTGCGAGAAGATAGTTTATAGCCTGTGTGCGCGTGCATGGAACCACTCGTCGTCTCCCGAAGATTCTAGAATAGCATGTGAGCGATCATCAATCATAACATGCATGACATGAGACTGCTTATGATCTCATGCAAAAATAGTTAGGTGTGAATATTGTCCATTCGCACACGTATATAAGAATCGATGGGAGCACCTCGAAAGACTACACTCTCAAAGTAATCTACATTTTCATCATGACCACCTTATTCGAACTTCACGGATTCGCCCGGTCTACTTGCACGCGTCGCGTCGCACTCATCGCAAAGGAGCGCAATGTCCCTTATAAGCTCACCCCCGTCGACCCCGCCAAGGGGGAGCATAAGGAAGCGTCGTACCGTGAGCACCAGCCTTTCGGCCAAGTGCCGTACATCACCGTACGTCTCTCGCCAACATTCCCTCTCCACCACCTGATTTGCTGATGCGCCGCTCGATCTCCGAGTAGCAAGACGACGGATTCGAGCTGTTCGAGTCACGGGCCATCGGCCGCTACGTCGCCACGCTCGGGTCTGGCCCCGAGCTGGTGCCGACTGATCCCCGCGCGCGCGCCAAGTTCGAGCAGGCTGCAAGCATCGAGTACTCGCAGTTTGACCCGATTGCCAGTACGATTTCCTTTGAGAAGGTGTTCAAGAAGTACTATGGTCAAGAGACTAACGAGGCGCTCGTAACTGACTTGATCGCTCGGCTCAACGTCAAGCTTGACGGGTACGAGATCATCCTAGGCAAGCAAAAGTACCTCGCCGGCAACGTACGTCATACGAGAAGTGTCTAGGGACGACATTGTACTGATGGTGCGGTTTCTCGTGCAGGAGGTTACACTCGCAGATCTGTACCACCTACCATACGGTAGCATTGTGTTTGATGATCTCAAGCTCGGAGGTCTAGATGGGCGTCCCAATATCCAGAGGTGAGCAGATTGCACGTGTAAGGCTTATACGTCTGCTGACATGTGGATATAGGTGGTGGAAAGATCTCACGTCCCGACCCGCGTGGCAGGCTGTGAAGGATGGGGCTTAACGAGCTTAACGTACTAGTGAAAGCTGGAGCATGTGTTGATATGTCGCGTCGGCATCCTTGATCGATTGCATCTCATTTGTGTCAACGCGGAGTGCCTCGCGGGTCTCGTTAGTCAGCTGGTCTCGTGCAATCGCGTGAGCCCGTGCCATCTGGTCCTCCGTCAGAGGTGGTGGGGCGGGGAGTGCGTCCTCCAGTCACGTGAGCGACCGGTTTAGCAGCTCCACCAGCTTATGGTAACAGTGATCTGGGTATGTCTTATCAAGGTGATTCTTGGGGGATTCGAAGATCCCCTTGATCTGGTCCGCGAGCAGCATCACCGCCCCTCCCTCCGTCAGAGGTTGTGGGATCGATGAGTGGCGCGGGAAGGCGTCCACCATCCCGTTCAGGGATTTGTTACCGCGTCTAATTTGAGATGGTGAGCGTATGGCTCTGCAGATGATTGCCGCAAGGGTAGCCATTACAAGGCGCATCCACGATTCCGGGGTCAGGCCTTTATAGACCATCTCCCTATCGTATGCAGTGGTGCCCGTGTCTATAAGAGTGAGTGTGGAGGCTACTGGGTGGGTGGCGTAATCCCCAGTAAAGGTGAAGTCAGTGCCTTTCCTGAAATGGAGGGGAGCTTTGACGTAGAAGCCTCCCCATCCTAGGGCGACATCGGTCACTTCCCGGGCGATTTCATCCTTGAGGAGTTTGAGGTCCGAGTCGATATTGTCCTTGTCGTGGTCGGTGAACGTGATATCTCCCTTTCCCTCCGGGTCGAGGGACTTGGGGGGAGTTGGGCCGATGATGGCGCTTTGTCTCAGAAGCGCGAGGGCGCTAATGAACTGAGCCGGGGGGGGTTGGCATCGGGGTCACTTCCTGTGTGGTCAGAGGGTCAGTTTCAGTGGGTGGTCGGTATTCGTCGAGAATTACTGGGGGGGTGGGCTCCTCCGATTCTGGTGAGTTCATGCAACTATCTTGAGGGGATCGTCCAGTCTCAGGAAAGCTAGAGGGGATGTTAATCGGTGCAGAGTAGTCCCAGTGGGCATTCCCGTCATCCCTGATACGGGGTTGCCCGCTGCCGGATGCGATAATGGGCCCTGGGGCGGCCATGTTGTATGTCCCCGAATTATTCAAGGGACCGGAGGAGGGGTTGGCTTCAATGAAAGGGGGGAGGTCGTGCTGAATTGCGCTGTGAACCCGACCTGCGGGGGAGCCTCCAGCACCAGGATCCCAGCAGGACCGGATCGGGCCGGTGCCCGAGAGGACTCGTCTCGCCTCCGCGCGAACGGCCTCGAGCTCTAATCTTTGGACATCCCGGGGCTTCGCGCTTCAAGTACTATACTACCTCCTCATTCCCTACTACCATCTTTTCGTTTCCAGGACACCTTCCGGATCAAGCGCGAGCACGCCGAGCCTGACACCACGAGGGCGACGCACACATACCCGATTCCAGCCCGCCGCGACCTTGATCGTTCATCCCACACTCCACCTCTCGTCTTAGTTTCTTTCGTGACTTGTTCTTACGCCTCGTAGTTATGACTTTACACCTCGATCCGCCCCTCATGACCCCGTTTCGTTATGATGCACCAATACTTTTCTGATGTCTTGTGATATTCTAGTTGACTGATAGTTACAAATTACTTATGACCCAGTAGTATAAAATGTACTGCCCACTGCTATGAATGGACTATCTGAATTCTCCAAAGACCCCATCTGATCACTCGTATCCTCTCGCATTCCAAATTTCTGCTCAACTTCATCGTACTGTCGCGGCACACACACTCATGTGTGACGCATTACATAATTTGCCTCACTCGACACAAGGTCGGTGAGTTTGGAGGGGCTGTAGAGGCATGTTTCGATGCCGGGGGGGTTGTCTGGATTGTTCACCATGACGGTGGGTCAGTTGGGGAGTCGTGAGGACACCAGGCATTATTCCCAAGGTAATGGAGGTGAGGGGTATACTCAAAAGCTAGAGAGGGATATTATGAAAGTTATTGTCAGTGCATCCGAATGCATCCGAATCATCAGATGACATAATCACACGTGAACACAAGGATTACATAAGCCGAGTGTATGCGCGCAACTGGCGAGTTTGTCGCGCTCTTGTGCCATTCTTTCGCTCTCGTGGAGGTGGCTGTCTCCCCTCCCCCCTTTCTCCTTCTACCATGGCTATGAGAACGCGTAGAAAGAGTAAGGCTGCTGCTGCCGCCGCAGCCGAGCTCGACGCCGAGTCTGTCGCGCCAAGTGAGGCCGGCACCGCTGGTCAGACCAGGGTTGAGTTCTCCGTGCCAATCCCAGAGGACCTCGATTTCGACTATCTTTCGAGAGTCCTTCCTGATGTTTCCCTTGACACTCCTTCCCCTGACTCCATTTTGTCCCTTTATCGCCTGGTCGTCACTCAGGCAGTCGGCTTAGAAAACGCTCACCACGACTTGGACGAGTCGCGAGCAGAAAATGAAAGGAAGGACGTTGAGCTCGACCAGGCCTTACAAGACCGCGAATCTTCTGTCTCTTCCCTGGAGACCCAGGTCAAGGGGCTCCAAGAAGAACTTACAAAGGTGAAACAGGACCGCGACGCGCTTGGTGAGTTTGGTGTCACTCTCCAGAGTCCTTCGCTTATGCGCTTGCCTTTTAAGCGTCATCCAAAAGCAACTTGGAATCGCAAATTTCTACCATGAACAGTTCTCAATCCGTATCGTCTACAGAACTAGACTCTTTCAAGCACAGGGTCGAGGACACCGAGCGGGAAAAACGAGATCTCCTCAGCGTTGTTAGTAGACTTAAGGAGGATAGCGCTCAGCGTGACGGTTCGTTTCCCCCTTTCCGTCATGCTCACGTGCCAATAAACATCCACTAGAGGAAATCCAAACTCTTCGCACGAGTCTCAAGCAGGCAAGGCAAGATCAACAGACCCTAGAGACTCAGCTTAGGGAACTTCGTTCAGCAGACTCGTCTACCAAAGTTTGTTACTTTTTATCCTACTCCAGTACCTTGCCAATTAAATACGCGTACAGTTCAAACTCGATTCTCTCACACAACAACTGCAGCTGGCTAAAGACGAGGCGGACCGCACCTCCAAGGAGCTCGCCAAAAAATCTGAAGACTTTGCTAATTACCGCCACGAGAAGCATGCCTCTCATTCTCAACTGCAGTCTGCGCACGACGCGTTGAAAGAAACTTATGCCTCGACGGAAGGGACCCTCAAGGCCCTCCGAGATGCACACAACGTCCAATCTCGACAACTCACCCAATCCCTTACTCGTGTGCAAGACTTGAGCGCGCGCATTGCCGAGCAGGACGCGACCTACGCCAGCGAAGTTGCGGGTTTACGGCGGCTGATCGAGATGGTCGAGGCGCGCGAGGCGCAGTCCAAGGCCATTGTCGAGAACGTCGAGCAAGAGTGGGAGGCCGTCAATGAGCGTGCCGATCGCCGTGAATCTGCTCTGCGCGACCAGGTCGACCGAGAGCGATCACGCACGGAGGCAGCCGAGGCGCGCATCGAAGAGCTGGAGCGCGTGTTAGAGAAGGTTAATCATGGCGAGTTCCCTGTCCCCGCACCTGGGACCTCTGCTCCCTCTACTCCTGCCAGAGGCTCTACGGACATATTGATGCAAGGTATTATGAGTCTCAGTCCAACAGTGGCGATCGCAAGCAGGGCGCAGCGCACTGGGAAGACCTTCACCGAAGTATATGCGGATCACGTTCGTCTGCAAGACGAGTACGCGAAAAAGTGTGCGGAGTACGACCGCATGGACCGTACACTAGCGCAGGTACTGGCTCAGATCGAAGAACGAGTATGTTTCTATTTCGTTTGAGAAAGCCAACTTAGTCCTGACTGTCTTAGGCGCCAATCCTTGCCCAACAACGTGCCGAGTACGAACGACTGCAGTCCGAGGCGGCGCAACTCGCGTCTCAGCTTGCAGATGCTCTTTCAGAACGTGATTCTAGCGTATCCAATGCCACCGAGGTCTCACAGCGCCTCGCGAAGACTATTCGCGAGAACGATTCGCTTCAAAAGCAGTTGAACGATCTGGGACGACAGGTTCAGACGTTGCTCAAGGAAATTGCCCGACGGCAGGACCCGACGATCCCGTCAGACGAAGAACTAGAGGCCGACGAGAGCACACCAGCTGACAATATCGACGAAGTGATCACCAACCACCTCGTGCTCTTCCGCAGCGTCCCCGCGCTGCAGGCGCAAAACCAGAAGCTGCTTGGCATCGTTCGTGAGATGGGTGCTAAGATGGAGGCGGAGGAGCGTGAGTACCGTGAGACGCTCGAGAAAGAGCAGGGCGAGGCGGTACGTGAAGCACATGAGGCCATTACGGCGCTGCAAGAACAGCTCGAAGCGCAGCGGCGAGCACACGACGTCAAGATGCGCGCGTTCGTCAAAGAACGCGATTCTCTCAAGGTGCTACTTGCCCGGGCTGAGCGCAACAGTTCCCTAAAGGAGTCTCATGGCCAGGCGAATGGCGAAGCAACGGATTCGGACCTCCAGAAGGAGCTCGCAGAAATCCAGGAGCAGTTCGATGCGTACCGAGCTGAGACGGGGGTCGACTCGGTGCGGTTGCGAGAGGACACCGTCGCGGCACAGCGCGAAGTTGCCCAACTCTCCACACAGCTCGCCAAGGCTAATGCGAAACTGGAGATTACTGGGGGTACGACGTATGACACTAATCTGCGATGGAGTAGGCGTTAACGGGCTACACAGATCGCTTCAAAATGCTGCAGGAGCAACAGTCGCTCACTCTCCGGGACTTCGATGACGTCACGAAGCGCAATCGCGACTTGTACGAACGCTTCACTGCTGTGGACATCGAGTGCAACCGCGTCACGGAGGATCTTGTCGCTGCAAACGGGAAGATTGACCAGCTGCGTAACGAGTGTGCTAACCTTCGAGCCGAGAAGAGGATTTGGGAGGTGAGCGTTGCACCATCCGGGATTTGAAGGGTTTGGAAGGTGCTGACATATAGCGTAGAGCGTGGAAGGCCGTCTCGTCGAAGAAAACAAGGCGTTGTCTATGGAGCGTTCTCACCTGTCGGACCTCATGGCAAACGTGCAGAAGATGCACAATGACATTGAGCGCTCGAGCGAGAACGATCGGCGGCGACTCGAGAGTCAGATACAGCTTCTTGAGCACCAGAGGTTTGTCGCTTTTTGGAGCTGCTTTCCATCCGACCTGACGAGCAATGCAGTCAAGATTCGCGTCAGCAGTTGAACGAAGAGAGGCAGAATGTCCGTCGGGTTACTCTGCAGCGTGAGGTCGAAACCAAGGAACTGCGCAACACGATCGATAGCCAGGTATGCTTTGTCGACCCTGTATGTCATGGTAGTCTAACTGACTGGTCGATGGTAATGGTAGGCACGTGACCTTCAAGAGACGCGCTCTTCGTTTGTCAAGGCGGAGACGACCAAAACGCACCTCGAACAGCGAGTGGAGGAGCTTTCTCGCAAGTTACAAGGCGATGCAGAGAAGCTGGCCGTCTACGAGCGGAGATCACTAGGAGTCAATGGTGCTGGCGCTACTCACCATGTCAGCGTTGAAGGTAGATCACGAGAGGATCAGCTTGAGACTGAGGTGGCGGACCTTCGGTAGGTTGCACACCGCTGTCTTTCTACATCCCGCTCACTTCGGTTCTCAGTGCTGCACTCAAGGTGGCCGAAGTTGATTTGGCTGCTGCTCGCAATCATATCCAACAATTCAAGGAGATCAGTCAGGCGAGCGAAGAGGCGCTGGCGTCGTTGAGCACGACGCATGACGAGTACAAGTCCACCACCGAATCCCAGCTTGCTGCTTCCTGGGTATGCTCAATCCCGTTCGCGCACTATCTTCGCACTGACTCAGGTGCTCCTACTTATAGGCCCAACAAGAGACCCTTCAGAACAATCTTAAGAACGTTGAGCAAGAGCTTGAGCAAGCCAGGACATCCTTAGCTGAGTCGAAACGCTCGTTCGAGAATGCACGAGAGGAATGGCTTGCGGACAAGAAGACCCTGGAAGACACCATCGTCGATTTCACGGCTTCAGAGAAGAACCTCGCCGAGGATAAGTTGTCCCGCGAGTCTAATGTCCATGCCCACGAGGAGCGCGTCCGTGTAAGCATACCTTCTCTTTCTCCGAATCCCTTCATTAAACCTACAAACAGGCTGCCGAGGAGAGATACTCACGCGAGGTCATTGCGCACGCGGAGGCTATTAAGGCCATTGAGGATCTCAAGCGGCGTATCCACGACCTTCAAGTTTCTGATCGGAACAATCGGACTGCAGCCGAGACCGCACAGGCCAAACTATCCACCTCTGAGGGCAGTTGGAGCCAGCAGAGGCAAGCGCTAGACAGAGAGATCGCCGATCTCGCCGCAAGGTATGGTTGTCCACACCGGGCCCATAGAACCTGGCTAATTCTTTCGAATTTTATCAGGTGTAAGGCGTTGACGGATCAGAATAACGTCCTTCATCAACACCTAGACAACGTCAGCTCTCAGGCTACCCGTATCCGGCAGGCTGCCGACTCCACTATTGCCACCCCCGGCGAAGGCGATACCGCTGACGGCACCGAGGCGAAACTTTCCGAGCTCCGTGCTGTGATTAATTATCTGAGAAAGGAGAAGGAGATCGTGGACATGCAACTCGAGCTCGGGAAGCAAGAGAACGCACGCCTTAAGACGCAGATCGGCCACGTCACGCGTGATCTGGAAGACACGAGGGCCACTTTATCCGATGTAAGCCCATCGTCTTTTCTCCCAGACCCCAATTACTGACAATCATTTCGTCATATAGGAACGTGAGCGTGCTGCCTCCGTGGCGGCTACAGACGCACAGCACGCGGAGCTCGTCGAAAAGATCCAGCAGTTGAACCTTCTGCGCGAGAGCAATGCAACGCTCCGAGCAGACTCTGAGGCCCACGCGAAGCGATCACGTGAACTCGATATCAAGCTGAAGAGTGTGCTCCAAGAGCTCGACCCTCTCCGTGACCGGGCCCGTACTGTGCAAGCCGAGCTGGACGCGCGTAACGAGCATGTCACACGACTGGAAGAGGAGAACCGCAGGTGGCAGGAGCGCAACAGCCAACTACTCTCCAAGGTATGTTCATTGCGCTTGGCCTAGTGTTGACGACGCTGACTTGGCGCTGCAGTACGATCGCGTGGATCCCACTGAATTCCAGTCGCTCAAGGACGAACTCGAGAACCTGAAGACCGAAAAGTCTGGTTTAGAATCTCAACGGACGACGCAAACCGAGGAATTGGCTCAGCTGCAAGAAAAAGTGTGTAATTGTTTTTGTTGTTGATATGACGCAATCTTATACGGGTTGTTGCGTAGATCGCCGCGCTGGAGAAAACGAACAAAGCTCACAAAGAGGCGATCATCAAAAACAACCAGATCTTCCGGCAGCGGATGGGCGCCTTGGGTGCCGAAAACACTCAGCTCAAGTCGACCCTCGAAGAAGCCCAGAAAGAGTCCGCTACAATCGCAGAGGAGCGGGATGCCCTCAAGGCTGCGGCAACCACTGAGCCACCGCCCACCACCCCATCAGAGCCGCTGACCGAAGAACTCGAACGGCTGCGACAAGAAAAAGCTGCTCTGGAGCAGGCCTTGCAAGAGGAGAAGGCGAAGGAACCCGTACAAGCGCCAGCGCCTATGCCAGACACGTCCGAGCTCGAGTCTCGTCTTGTAGGGTATTTCACTTACCTAACCGACGCATCTTTCTAACAGGGGTTTATAGACTACTCTTACGCAGGAGCGAGACCAGCTTCTTGCAGAGAAGGTGGTATGGAACAAGCCCAGCTCAGAAGTGACGGAAGCCAAAGCCGCGAAGGATGAATGGGAGAGTGAAAAGGCAGATCTCGTCAAGGACCGTGATGAGGCTCTTTCGCAGGCCAAGGTAGCGTGCCTGCGGATTCACACTTGATCACGCTCATATCCCTTTAGGTCGCGCGAGAAGAGGCAGAGAAGCTCAAGGAAGCCGAACGTGGCCTCCGGATGTCCAATGTAGTTTTACATACTCGCCGCGTCGTCTCGCCTCTGGCTTACTCTGAAATCCTACAGGAAAAACTCGGTACTCGGATACGTGAACATCAGATGGCGCGGCAGCGGGCGACGGAGGAGCAAGACGCGGCGATCAAGTCTGCGGTAGACAAAGCTACGAGTGAACTACGCAGCGCTCCATCGACAGTGTCCGAGGAACTTAGCAAGCAACACGCCGAGGAATTGCGGGCTCTGGAAGAACGCCTTGTCGCAAAGCACCGCGAGGAGCTCGAAAAGGCAGTCGAAACCGCGACGGCCAAGGCACAGGAATCCGCACCTGCACCCGCGGCCTCCCCAACGGCGGAAGAACAAAAGGCAACCATTGACGCGGCGGTCGCAGCCGCTTTGGCCGCCAAGGAGGCAGAACTAAAATCGAAACACCAGGTCGACATCGAGAAAGCCGTGGAGAGCGGCCGGCTGGAGGGCACGATGAAGTTGAGGCTGAAGGACACGGCGCTGATCCGGGCGCAGAACAAGGTCAAAGAGCTCGAGTCGCAGATCGAGGAGTGGAAAAAGGCCGGGGTCGTCCCAGTCGAGTCAACACCATCCGCATCCGCGCCACCAACCACGTCGCCGACCACCACCGCCCCGTCCTCTGTCCCGTCTCCAACAACAGCAGCCCCAGCTCGTGGGGGAGCCCCTCCGACGCGCAAACCTTCCGTTCCGGGCGCCGCGGCTAGTACTTCCGCCGCTGCTGGAGGAACAGCTCAACCGTCGCGTGGTCGTGGGCGCGGTGCACCGCGGGGAGGGAACATCGGTATCCGTGGCGCTGCCGCGCCCAGCGCGGGCCGTGGAGCAGGGGTGCCTGCGTCGGGCACTGCGGGCGGGGTCGCCATCATGGGTGCTGCGGCGAAGAGGACGCGCGAAGAGGGCGAGGTAGCTAGTGAGGACTCGCTCGCCAAGCGCCTGAAACCTGCCGTTGCCGCTGCGGCCGCATCGACGAGTCCTGCTGAGGGTGGCGCGAGCGCCGGCGGTGCTGCTGGTGGGAAGCCCATCACCTTGCAGCGCAATCGTGTGCAGCCGCCGTGATGTCTGTTTGTCTGACTCTGAACCTATTACGCATTGCTTTTGTTGCTACTACTCATTTTTTGTTTAACACAAGGACTTGTGCACGTACAGTATTTGTATCATCCATTGAATCTTGTTTCTTTTATCCGTGTTGCTATGAGTGCGCTTGTGCGTGTCGAAAGGAAGTGAGAGCAGTTGTTATTCGGAAGGCGTTTAGCTGTACGATGCAAGAGAGAGCCAGTTCCGGATCCGAAGAGGTTGCCTCATCTGGCCGAGCGCCAAGGAGTCTTGCCCCATGGGGCACATCTGGGCCCTCGTGTCACGGTCTACTACGCACAAGAACCCACCACGAGGCGAAGATAGGAAGACGCTGTAGCCACGAGGCCCAAAGTTATCCTCTCAGAGGAGGATGGGGGCGCAAGTGATGGCAAAGGTCCAAGTTGTGTTGTGATACGAGAGGTGGCAAGGAGCGATCATCCGTCATAGTGTTCGGCCGCGTGTACGTGATAGACGTTCCGGAGTAAATTTACGAGAGTGAAAACGGTGACAAGAAATGACACAGGTGCGTGTTAATATATGAAGGCCTCCATGTAATCCGGTGAAAGTGTGCCTTAGCTAGGTTGTTGTTGATCGCCGACTGCAAGTAGCAGATGTCGCGCGCAACTTGAACACTATATAACGAGCCTTGCATACTGTAGTGTATTTCGACAACTCAAACTAGCGAGCGAGACCCAGATCCCGGCAGTCGAAAGCAAACATCAGGTTTCATTGGTAAGATGGCCATCATAAAATTTCCGCACGAGACAAAAGTAAAGAAGGTGCATGGGAAGCAATCTCGGATTTAACTACCATGACTATAGTCCCACATGAATTTCTGGAACCAGTTTTTACGCTTCTGAACTAGAGGTGGAGCTGAAGATGGATTTAGAACCGGAACCGGAACCGGAACTGGGACTGGAAGTGGAGCTGACGATGGATTTAGAACTGGATCTAGAAGTGGAACTGGAAATGGAATTGGAAGTGAAACTAGATGTGAAACTGGAACTGGAACTGGATACAACGGTTCTTGATTCTGCCCGAGTACCCTTTGCACCGTCGGCAGAAGCTCCACGCGGCGTGGTTGCAGCCAGCGCCAGAGGTGTTGTGTGTGGGGGCCGGCAAGCTGCAGCGTCTTTGTACCCCCGAACGAGCGGAGGAGCTCATGCAACTGCGTATGGACCAAGTCCCAGTCCAAGTTGGGGTGGGAGATGTGCAGGCCAAGTGTGAGGTACTCCACACGCGCGAACAGTGGCGTGAGCGCCCGGCAGATCTGCGAGAGCCCCGCAAGTTGCCAATCGAGCGCACGGCAGCTCACGCGCAGTTGTACCGGGTTCATTCTGGCTTGGCCCGGGTCCGTCGAATGTCGGTCAAGTAGCACATACGCGGTCTCTGCGTCGAGGTGCAGCTCTGCCGCCTTGAACTGGAACCTCGCGTCATCATCATCCCCCTCGGCATAAGCAGTGGAGGAGGGGATAAGGAGGGGCTGCCTCTGTGCTGCGTGGACGAAGCGCACGAGACAGGGTAGCTCGAACGTCAGCTGGGCGAAAGAGCTGAAGAAGAGAGCCTGGAGAATTGGCGCGCTGATGCGCGCGAGGATGCCCTCAAGATACGCGCTGCCACCGCGGAACGAGAGGTGCTTGAGGTGAGGGAGGGCCACGCGTGTCGCACCCACGCCAACGAGCGTCCGTTCGACCGTGCGGTTGGGGAGAGCTCTGCGGAAGTGGACGATGAGGCGCTCGAGCTGGGCCATGCGCCCGATCTGCATGACGAGGAGCGCCGGGTGGGCCTCGAGCGAGTCCACGATGTCTATGAGCTCGAGCGTGACGAGGCCCTCGGCGAGTCGGAGTAACTCGGAGCCTACCGGAGGATGGAGGTCGAACAGCGTGAGGCGGCGAAGAAGTGGCGCTCGTAGTTTCGCGGGGAGCTTCATGCCAGTACTTGATGCGCTGGGTTCATTGGTGTGATGGTAGATGACTAGGTGCTGTAGTGACGGGTATTCTCCGTCCATCAAATTGAGCAGGCTGAGCAGGTTCGCTGCAGATGCTCCGATGTGGATGCGACGCACGCGCTCGCGGAGCTGGAGCAAGAAATGCACGTCTTCCTCCTTCCCCGCGCTGCCTCCAGGGTAGTTTATTATCAAAGGTAGGGGAGGCGAATGCGTAAGCATGGTCGTTACGGGTGTGCCGTGCGTGCACACGAGGTGTAAATCGAAGCCAGTTGGCGAGGCGAGTATCAAGTGCCGCCAGGTTCGACAGACGTGGATGAGCCTGTACCACCAGCGCTCGAGGTTCCAGCCTCGACCAAAACTATCTGTCGTATTTCCTAGTCGATACCAATGAAAGATGTTAAGAAGCACGTCGTGGTTGAGGGGAGGCTTCGAAGATGAGAGCCGTTTCTGATCAATGTCTTTGCGTGAGCCAAGTGCGTGATTTCATATGCAAGTGCCTTGCGACCTACCCAGCCCGAGTCCTCTGGAGCTAAGGGTCTGGATCGATCTCTAATCATGAGATCTACTCCCTGAGCTCTGACCGCTGCGTGGATTAGAGCACGCGCGTCTTCGAATGTACTCTTGACAATTTCGCTGTCACTACTCGAGTAGCCAGATTGGACGCAGAGCTGAGACGATTCGGTGACGGAGTGATGATGCCAGTAACCTTGACTCTCCCCGACGTCGCGAAGGACGATGTCTTCTGAATCCAAATTGCCGCTAATATCTTAAATGCACGTGGGCTGGAGCATACCACGCGTCTGGGAGGGTATTCACCTTTCAAGATAACCGTCTTGCGAGGTTTCCATAGATTGCCGAAAATACGCGGTACCTGCGCGTCGAGGAAAAGGCGACAGGATTTGTCCAACAATACGTAGATGTTGTCGCCGTGGCGAACACCATGGGCAAAGTCTTTTAACGGATCCTTGTGAAATTTACGATCAAAACTTGCGGGATCTTTCGATAGCTGAAGATAGAAATGGGGATTCCGTCTGGAGGCCACCTTGGGCGTGATTATGTCGGCACTCCGCTCAGGGTAACGACTAAACCTCCAAACGATCTCTTCGGTGGTCGTAGAGTTGTCTACTTCCTCTATTACACCCCTTGAATAATAGGAAATAACGAGAACAAGGGGGATACAGACGGTCGATAATCAATTGATCCTTGGGTTCCTCGTGCAGCGATTCGAGAATCACGAAGTTTACTTTCTTTGTATTTCCATTGGGAATCTGGTTTTGCATTGTGAACGGTTAGATAATTCAACGACGATAGATGATGGCTTACGGGAGCCTTGAATGCAGACTTGACCCTTGATAGAATGCGCGTCGACGTTTCGTCCGTCTTGGAAGCAGATTCCAACGCAGTGCTCGGATCCAAAAGCTTTTTCCGATGACTGCCTGGAGTACCCTTTTGAGGAACCTGAGGAGGAGGGCCAAATCGCTTTATCTCCTCTTGAACAAGCTTGAAGGCGCTTGTAGCTTCGGCAGTACCATTCCCATCTCTTCCCGCGGCACTCAATGCGGCGTCTGCAAGCCGCAAAATGCTAATAGAGACGTTGATTGTCGTGCAGAAAGCTCACGGAAGGACCTCACTTTTGAAGACCGTCATTCACAGTGTAGGTTTGGGGATACATCTCTACATAGAGACGACAGATCTCGATGAGAGTGGTCGCTTGCTCTCGGAACGCTCGACCGACATTTCTGAAATGTTTGCGAAAAGTGGAAGGGTCAAAGAAAGTGGTATCGCTAACTGCCATACTAGCAATCGGAGGGATGTACTGCTAGATAATCCGAATACGGCCCGGGGGGTCTACGTCCGGGTGCAATAGACTAGTACTACAGTTGATTAGCTCATAATGCATACGGGTTGGCGGGCTATTTCCGCATGCAATATGAGATATATGCACTATGGTCATTGTCACATATTTGTGACTTTTGTGACACGTGGCAACGGTGTGGAGCGAAAGACATCTGAAAATAAAATTCCATGACAACAGGTGAACTATGTCTTGAACTATGTAGTAGTACATCGAAAGTACGAATCTATGTGTATTTGTTTTAAGTTCAACAGGTCATCATGGAGCAACTGTGCACGGAACTGGGGCAATTTCTGTGGTAATTCAATCGTATCACCAAACTTGATTGAAAGTCGCTCAAGTTAAACGACAAGCGCAATCGCGTCACGTCGAGTGACGCCACGGGCCACTTCTTGTGATGATGGGGGCAGGTTTTTCACAGACCTTGCGAGTAGGTTATTCTTGAGGCATGCCAGTGGTGAATCCAGACTGCAGAAACACGCAAAACAACCAATAAATTGCCATCAAAAAAGTTTGCCTTTAGCCGGCACTAACCAAAAGTGCTCGCTCCCACATCTCCACAGCACCCTAATAACGCATATAATACCAGGCACTACATGCTGAGGGTATGCATTATGCAATATGCATTATAAATCCATATCACTGCATACCGACTATGGTTCCGGCCAAAAGCCATGCATTATTAGATATATGCATTATGGCCATATGCGTTATGAGCTAATCAACTGTAGTAACTTATTAGTGTCTTCAGGAAGGAAGGACGACGGCTCAGTCTCGTCTGAGTAGCCATCACGTGACAGATTTACTGCCCCGCAGTTTACTAAGACTTAGTATCAGAGTACCCTCTCGAGTTGCATCCATATGAGTTCCTTCTCTCTTCTCGTCACAGAGCTTCAGGTGCATTGCTCACTTGTTTTTATTCCCCTTTCTCTTACTTGAATTTGTCAAGTCACTGGCCAGCGAGACGAGAAGGAAACACCCAGAGGTCCGCGAGGTGCGTCATGTACACGTATTCTCTAACTTTCTTTGGATCTCATTTTGGTGGTGGTCCCCATCGTGCAGGCAGCAGAAAAGTCTCTTGCTCTCCTAAGATCCTCTCCAGAACAATTAACCACTAATTTGGCTTCTGGTACGTACCCACTCTTTCCGTCATCTCTTTCTGGATACACAATGGTAAAAGGACTGCGACACGGATTATTCGAGTGTCGAGTGACCACCCAATATGCCTGTCTTGTATACGTACTGGTAAGGAGCTGATTCGACACGGCTGACCCGCTTTGCCCGTAATCGCAGATGGCCGGCATGCTGACGACCTCCTCCGCCCCGTCTTCATGGGATGCGCCACGAAAAACGCGAAAGTGATCTCGATCGCCCTCGGCTCGCTCCAACGTCTCATTGCCCTTCGCGCCATTTCACTCTCCTCACTCCCCGCCGTCATCCAGACAATCAACGATTGCATGACACAAGGCGTCGACATACAGCTCAAGATCCTCCAGACCTTACTCTCCCTTATCACGAATTTCCCTGCAATACACGGGAGGCTGCTTGCCGATGTGAGTGTTTAGTCCCGCATCGTTGGGGTGCTTGGTTAACTGACGGTATGCCCAGGCGCTACTGCTCTGCTTCAAGCTGCACGAATCAAGGACAGCAGTCGTATCGTCTACCGCGGCCGCTACTCTACGACAACTCGTCATGTTCGTAGTTGACAAGGTCGTCGAGGAAGATCGCCGTCTACTCCATGCCAACGAGCTCGAGCCGATCACTCTCCCAGATGGGACGACCCAGACGCTGGGGCTCGCAGCACGCGACGCATTCGCCATCTTCGAGGACCTGTGTCTTCTAGGAAATGGCGAGCGCCCGCAGTTCCTGCAGCTGGAGTACCTCCACAAGACATTCGCTCTCGAGCTTATCGAGAGCGTGCTCACGAACTATCACGACTTATTCCGCAAGGTGTGCGGCGTTTCTCTCAGTTTTCCACGTGTCAGTCTTACATCCGAGCAGCATTCTGAGCTCCTGCTCCTCCTGCGGCACCACCTCTCTCCTCTACTCCTCAAAACACTCTCCGAGCGCTCCACATTTCCGCTCACACTTCGTGGCACCCGTGTCGTCTTTCTCCTTCTCAAACAATTTTCGTCCGACCTCTCAACGGAAGCTGAGGTATTCCTCATGCTTCTCATCAAGATAGTCGCTGGTGAAGTCGAGGCTGCTGACGCTCGACCCGGATGGATGAAGGTGCTCGCGATGGAAATCATGCGCGGGTGCGCCACTGTTTCTCAAACTCACCTTGGACTGCGTGCTCATCTTCTGCGTGTACAGGCTTTGTAGTGATGTCGAGTTCATGCGCGGCGTCTGGCAGAGCTACGACGCCTCTGCCGGTGACGTTGACACCGGCGGCGGCGGCGGCAGCGCACGCGTCTTCACGTATCTTATCTCCGCGCTCAAGCGCCTGGTCACGTCGCGTCCCGCCCTGCTTGGCGTCTCCGCGCAGATGCAGGGCGTTGGTGTTCCAACGAACGACACGCTCCCGCATAGCAGTCATAGTCTGGACAGCGTTGCAGGGATGGTCGCAACTGCTGCTAGTGCGACAATGTCAAATGTTGTCGGGATGATCGGCGCCGAGGCTGGCCTGAGCGTTCAGAGCGCCGCGATGAAAGTGCAATGGTGCGCCTTCCCCCATCATGCCAGCCGCGGACCATACTAAGTGTCGTGTCCCTAGTATTGACCAGCTCGACAAAGCGGATGCCCCGCCGATTCCGGACGCATATATATACCTCCTCGGAGTGCAGTGTCTTGTCTCACTTTCTGACGGCCTTGCGGGGTACGCGATCCCGCTCTACAGTACCCTTGCTGTCCAAAAACCGCTCCCCGGCTCCGCCGAACCCGTGCGCGCACCAGGCGCGCTGGACCCTTCAACGCTTCCCCCAACCGAGCCCGCACGAGCGGGACTGATGACCGTGTGCGCGATGCTGAACGCGGGGTGGCCCGCGCTTCTCGCGGCGCTGTCCTTCCTACTAAACACGAACCTCTCTGACGCGCTGTTCGGCGACGTGCTCGGCGCGCTCCAAGCACTGGCCCGCGCCGCGGGTTGTCTCGCGTTGCCCACGCCGCGCGATGCCTTCCTCACCGCACTCGCAAAGGCCGCTCTTCCCCCGCGCGTTGTCGCAGCGCTCGATGACAACCCCCAGACGCCGAGCGCGCGCTCGCCGGTCTCGCTCGAGGGCCTGACGCTTGGTCTTGCCGGCGCTGGCGGTCCACCGCAGCCGCCAGGCCTCAGCGCGCGCAATCTGGCGTGCCTGCGTGCACTCGTCGCCGCTGCGCTTTTCCTTGCAGGAACGCTGGGCCCCAGCTGGTTTGCGGTGCTGGAGGCGCTGCAGAATGCCGATTACGTCCTCACGACGCGCGGTACCGCCAGCGGCCCCGGCCTCGCAGTTGGCGCTGCGGGTGTTACGCCTGGCAAGCGCGTAGTGTCCCAGGCAGACGGGCAGCAACAACTTCAGCGGCCGCCATCGAGGCAACAGGCTGCTCATCCACTTTTAGCGGACGTCGATTCGGAAAGCGTGCAGGCTGCGATCCAGCGGTTGTTCGACTCGAGCAAAGTTCTGGAGGATGACGCTTTTCACGATTTCGTCGGCGCGCTGTGCAAGTTGAGTGTAGAGATGGTCGGCATGCAGAGCGGCATCGGCGTTACTGCTACTGCCGAGGGGCCCTTGGAGATCGACGACGATGTTTCAAGCGCGAGCACGAGCACGACGAGCCTTGCCACGCCTCGTGCAGACAGGTTTAGCAGGCGAAGGGTAAGCGGGATACATATTCCGCGGACATTGGTGCGTCCTACTGTACCATTAACCCTCTTCCCTTGATGGACCGCTTGGACTTGCAGCGCTCCGGTGACTTTGGCATTGCGCGCTTGGGCGGAGTCGCCACGCTCAACATCCAGCGCCTCGTGTACCGGCCTCCAGACGTTGCTTGGGACGCCATCACCTCCCACCTCCTTTTCGTTCTCCGCAACCCTGCCGCCCCACAGCCCATCCGCCTGCAGGCCGCACGCACACTGGACGATGTTCTCGCTATCATCCCACGCCACGTCGCCGCTGTCCCTAGCGACCTCCAGGCGGCCGTGCAGCGCCGCGTGCTTGACGTTCTCGCACAGCAGATCGTTCTTGACAGCTCCGCCGCCTCCAGCACGAGCATGGAGCTGCGCCGCATGGGCCTCGAGACCCTCCACCAGATCCTGCAGGCGTCGGGACACACGCTCCTCGTCGGCTGGGAGACGATATTCGAGGTGCTCGGGAGTGTCTGTCGGCCTGCCGTCGCAGATATCACACCGCTATCCCCCGGCGCGCCGCGCGGACGGCCGTTGCCGCTTGGATATCTCCAGGAGAAGGGCTACTCTTCACTTATCAAGATCGCGTTTCAGTGCATGACGCTCATGTGCGATGCGCTCGCGGCGCTCTCGCCAGAGCACCTCCGGCTCTGCATCAGCACCCTGGGCCAGTTCGGCCGGCAGGCAGACACGAACATCGCGCTGACGGCGGCGGAGAGCCTGTTCTGGGGCGTCTCGGACGCAATACAGGCCAAGCGACGCGAGGTGGCACAGGAGCCTGCGTACAGCGCGCTGTGGATGCACCTTCTGCTCGAGATACTGGGTCTGTGTGCGGATGCGCGGCCCGAGGTCCGGATGGGCGCCATCCAGACGTTGTTCAGGACGTTGCAGCTGTACGGCGCGACGCTGAGCCTCGAGACGTGGGACAAATGCGTAGTGGAGAGTCACGTTCCCGCTGCTCGATGCGCTCTCGCTGCACGTGCGCCAGAACTCGCTCACGCCCCCGCCGACGCCCGAGCCGGAGAGCCTCCTCGCCGTCGACACGGCACCACCGGTGGCGGATCCGTCGTGGGACGAGTCCAAGATCGTCGCGCTGCAGTCGATCGGCGCGATCCTGAACGACTTCCTGCTGTCCAAGATCATCCACCTGCCCTCGTTCGCCGCGGCCTGGGAGACATTCGCCACGCACATCCGCGACGCGTTCCTGCTCGACAGCCGCGCCGTCAGCGCGCCCGCGCTGCGCTGTCTCGAGCGCGCGCTCAAGGCCGCCGCTGCCGCGCCAGCTGATGCGTCGGATCTGCAGCAGTCGCTCGCGGAGATCTGGGAAAAGACGTGGGCGAAGTGCGCCGAGATGGGCGCGGTGGTCGTGCGTCGTGCGAATGCTTCGGCGCAGCACGCGCCGTTCACGCAGGAGAGCTTGGTCGCATTCGTGGACGTCATAAAGTGCGTGCGCGGGATCAGCAGGACGCTGGACGGCACGGAGTGGCCCTTGGCGCGCATCGCTACTCTCATGACGATACTGAAGGGTGAGCGATTTTTCCCCCCTCTTTAGCGTACCGATGATGGCCTGAACTGCGCAGGCGTGTTGACATACCCGAACTCTCCGGATTATAGACCGGATGTCGACAACTTGTCTCCTGTCCAGGTAGGGGTGGCGGGTTCAGATCTATGTGGCAGCTGAAGTGCGGCCTTCTAGGCTATCGTCATGGACGCCGTCGGCGGGATCGAGCTCGCTGAAACTGGTACCCCGTCGTATATACTGCGCGATCTGTCCGAATACGCCACTCTCGCGTTCATCGCGTCGTTCGACGTCCCAGAAGTCCCCAAGCACGGGACGAAGCTCGCCGCGACGACGTCGCCGCCCACGGCGCAGCAGCAGAGGCGGATCACCTACATCGCGCTCGCGAAGATGTGCATGCCCAAGCTCGCGGACCTGTTCCTGCAGTTCAAAGACTCGGACGAGGTCTTCACAGATGAGATCGTCGAGGCGGTCCTGTCCGCGTACGCCGTGCCCATCAAGCTCAAGTACGAGTGTCCTCGCCCGTCCAAGTTCGGGAAGGACCCGCCGCTGTGGAAGACCGCGACGAGCTGCTTTTTGAAGATCGTCAAGGAAGTCGGGCCGCGGGTCGGCGTTCTTGGTCCGAGTGAGTCATTGTCATTTCCACCAGTCGCACTATGATGAGCTGACGGTGCGCTGGTCGGGGCAGAGTTGTCGCCTGTGCGGGTAGAGAGCATATGGCGACAGGTGATTGACGTTTATCGTGGTGGAATCCTGGCTGACTGGTGGGCCATTTGATGCCTGTGTCCGTCCACGATCTCTTGACGAACGAACCATTAGCTCCGCCGCAGACGCCTTTTCACTTTCAGAGCAAGAGGAAGAGGAAAACTTCGACCACCATTTGGTCGCGTCGCTCGAGACGGACGTCGTTCCGTGCCTCGGGGACGACCGCGTGCCAGATTACCTTATAACGCAACTTGCTAAGATCCTGCAGCAGGGCTCGCAGCTTCTGCAGGACGGTTCGAGCGAGGAGTACCCGCCTCCCCTAACGAGCCCGACACACCTCGATATGCCATTAGGCGGCAGGGCGGACGGTGAGGACGTCGGGAGCACGGTGCCTCTCCTGGCGGTCTCCAGAGAACGCTTTTCGTATTGGTGTCTCGACCTGCTCTTCTTCATCTGCTCTGACACAGCGAAAGGTAGTCCTAGGGTGTGATATATGCACAGAAGAAGGCTGACACGCTCGTCGATACAACAGATAACGAGGCCTCGCGGCGAAGAATTGCGGCATTAAGCCTGCCGGCACTCATCGGCCGGTGTCGCACGACGCTTGCGGGATACGTCGCAGACGAACGACTTCGCGGAAACCTGCCATTTCCACGGTACGTCACGCCAGATTGTGCACTCTGCGTGACCTTTTTGACGTGGCTTTGTGCAGAGTGCGCGAAGAGGAACTGCTGTACGTGCTGCACAAGCTGCTCGAGCTCCGGCTGTGGCCAGGCTCGCTCTGGGCCGCGCTCTCAACCGCCCCGTCGAAATACGCGACGGACCAACCCGGTACGTGCGCGCCATTACTCCCCTCAGCAAAAAAAAAAAAAAAACAACTAACACACTCCCCAGCGGTCGACACGTCGCTCCCCGCTGCCGAGCTCATCGCGGACTCGGTAAAGCGCTCGTCCCGCGCACACGTATTCCACTTGTATGCGCTCCTCGGCGAGATCGTCGCTATCCCGCGCAGGCCCGCCAGTGCGTGGATCGCACACGATCGTCTCGTCGTGCTCGCGCCTGGAGGCCCCGCAGCTCATACTGACCACCCGCTTGGCCGCGTCGTGGCGGCTGCGGGGCACGGACACCTCGTGTCGCTCGACGCGCGGACGCTGGCGCGGGAGTGTCTGATAGAGGTGGGGCGCGAGCTTGGCGTGCCGCGATGAGATTTTTCGGTTACTGTAAAGTGAATGGGGGAGTTGCTTAGTAATCTATATAATGCCCCGAATGGGCTCCCACTCCACTTAATGGGCGTCGGCAAGGTAGAGTTCACCATTTTCCATCGAAAGTTGTACGCGCTTTGCATGCATTGCTCCGCTATCTCCATCCATGGCAGTGGCACCATATGGAAATCGCGTATCCGAGCTCGCCTCCGCCACTACCTCCACTCCAGTCCTCACCATACATAAGCACACGTTCGCCCTTGTTTTACCAGAAATGAATGCGGCTGCGGACGCCGAGTTCGATTGGAGGTGACGTTTCCGATTGATTGGAGCCTGGTGTGGAGCTTGGTGGAGCCCTAGTTACATGTTCACACAGCTGCACCATGTCTTCATTCACACCCATGGGTGAGGCCCATCCAGAGAGAAATGATTTGTATAGATGTTTGCGTGATCTGTATGTTCCTTGGTAAATATTAATCCGCAGCCTGTACGGCGGCATCGCATGAATCACGTGTGCTCCACATGTAGGACGTGTGGTAGTACAGTGAAGGGGCTTTGCAATGACAGCCAGGGTCGCGAGCGACGAGGTGGCGCGTTTCAAGATATATGTATGCTGAGACGCCCGTGATGTCATTCTTTGCAGCATTAGCAATCTTTTGATCGTCGCTCCAATCAAAGACTCAACTCCGGTTCATTCCTTTGCTTGGCTCCACCGACCGAGAGAGTGATATCCGATCCCGGGGATATAGTCTCCATGGCGTCCCCGGCCGTTCCGTGTTCTGCGCCCAAGACTGCGCCTTCCGACTATCGGTCCACGGCCCTCCCATTTCCCTTGATTCTTCCGTTTTTTAAACTATAAACGCCCCCCGTCGTCGCCCTTCGTAGCAACAAGCCAGCGTTACAAAACCTCCTTCCTCGCCTGCTGCCACGACTAACCCTCTCGCTCCCAACTCTCGAGGTGAAAAACGTAGATAACACGCGCGCGATGGCCCCAGTCATGAGACTTTCACGCCCGTCCGCGATCTATACGACCATTGTGGTGCGTCTTTTCCATCCCACCACCATCGACCATGTCTGAATCTGACGCCGGCTGCTCCACCAGCTCTGCCTGGCCTCCATCGCCCTCCTAACGCTGCACGCTTACAACCCCATCGTCTCCATCCCAAAACTATCATCGCCGCACACGGGGGGTGAAAAAATCCTCCCGGGCTACTACAACAATGTCGGGCTTGTCGACGAAGCTTCAGACGTCTACGACGAGGAACACCTGCCCGGTGGGGTTCTGCGCGCAAACGCGACGCTCCTCATGCTCTCGCGCAACTCGGAGGTCGAAGGCGCGGTGCGCAGCGTCAAGGAGCTGGAAGACCGGTTTAACCGCAAGTATCGCTACCCGTGGGTCTTTCTCAACGAGCAACCCTTTAGCGAGGACTTTAAGCGGTATGCCCCCCCCCTCTCCGCTCCCGCTCCCGCTCACTGATAACGGGGTGGTAGGCGCGTGTCGATCCTTGCCTCGGGGCCGGTGTACTTTGGTAAAATCCCAGACGAGCATTGGTACCAGCCAAAGTGGATCAATGAGACCTACGCCCAGGAAGAAAGGCACAAGATGCAGCAAGATGGCGCCATATACGGCGACAGCGTCTCGTTCG